>LPNX010877577.1:258654-374029 GCA_001517045.1 Pseudotsuga menziesii
CTTGAACAAGGGAAGTATGCAGTAGAGATCTTGAAGAGGTTTGGGATGATGGACTACAAAATTATGGCCACACCTATGGCATCGAACTTGAAGCTATTGAATGATGTTTCTTCAGAGACGGTTGATGCTACGATGTATCGTCAGATGATTGGGTCATTAATGTACCTGACGAACACGAGACCAGACATTTGCTTTGCTGTGAACACCTTGAGCCAGTTCTTGACAGATCCGAGAAATGTTCACTTGATTGCTGCAAAACATATTCTAAGGTACTTGAGGGGTACAATTGATTATGGGCTCAAGTATGATGCGAATCAAAAGATTAACCTGGAGGGTTATGTTGATTCAGATTGGGCAGGCAATGCCATCGATAGGAAAAGCACTTCAAGGTGTTGCTTCAGTATGGGATCAGGTGTGATCTCTTGGTTTAGCAGAAAGCAATCCTGTGTGGCACTAAGTACAGCTGAAGCAGAGTATGTCACAGCTTGTTCAGCTAGTTGTGAGGCAGTATGGCTGAGGAAGCTACTGTCTGATTTATTTGATCTCTAGATGGATGCTACTTGTATTCATTGTGACAACCAGAGTTGCGTAAAGTTGTCAGAGAATCCAGTGTTCCATGACAAGTCGAAGCATATCGAGATCAAGTATCACTATATCAGGGATATGGTACAAAGAGGAGCAATGAAGCTCCAGTATGTTGCGACAGGGGAACAGATAGCTGATGTGTTGACAAAGCCATTAGCCAAAGTGAAGTTCGAGTACTTCAGGGAGAAGCTTGGTGTTCTCCAGATCGAAGTTTCCTCCAAGGGAAAGTGATGAGCCCCAAATCCATTCTGACGAGTAGGTCAGATGTAAGGGTAGAGCCATTCTGTTCATGGCTAAAGGATTTAGTTCCTTCCATGTCAGATCTGAGTGCTGGCTATTCTGTCGAGTAGGACAGATGTAAGGGCTACCGCCATTCTGACGAGTAGGTCAGATGTAAGGGCAAAGCCATTCTGTTCATGGCTAAAGGATTTAGTTCCTTCCATGTCAGATGTGAGTGCTGGCCATTCTGTCGAGTAGGACAGATGTAAGGGCTACCGCCATTCTGACAAGCAGGTCAGATGTGAGTGTTGGCCATTCTGATGTAGGATGAGCTCCTACATAGATGTAAGGGCTACCGCCTTTCTAACGAGTAGGTCAGATGCGAGTGCTGGCCATTCTGATGTGACTGTAGGATTAGGTCCTATATGATCAGATATAAGGGCTACCGCCTTTCTGACGAGCAGGTCAGATGTGAGTGCTAGCCATTCTGATGAGTAAGTCATATGTAAGGGCTACCGCCTTTCTAACGAGCAGGTCAGATGTGAGTGTTGACCATTCTGATGAGTAGGTCAGATATAAGGGCTACCAAAGACCTACGAGGAGGTAGGCATACACCAAGCATGAAAGAAGGTTGGCTCTGTAGAACTTCCTATGACGAGATAGCACACATATGATGATGACCAGGTGAGACCCAGATCGAGCTATGATCTAGATCCAGTTATGATGACTCCGAGAGATCCAGATCGAGTGATGATCCAGATCCAGCAGTGATGATCCAGATCCAGATCCAGATCAAGTGATGATCCAGATCTAGTCCAGTGATGATGATTCATATCGAGTAATGATCCAGATCCAGTGATGATGATCCAGATCGAGAGATGATCCAGATCCAGTGATGATGTCCCATGATGATCCAGATCGAGAGATGATCCAGATCCAATGATGATGTCCCATGATGATCCAAATGGAGAGATGATCCATATTCGAAGAATGAAGATGACTTGAAGACTTAGAAGACTCGAGATGCAGATGACGAGATGATCCAGTTGATAAAGAGAAAAAGACCAGTGCTGAAAAATGTGTCGAAGGAATACCTTCCTAGTTAAGAGGGAGTGTTGATGTATTTGTAACTTCGGAATGTATTCATCTATGTATCTTATGTATTGTAACCCGATGTTTATTCTAGGATGTATCTATTATGTATTTGAGTCATGTTGTCATGCCCCGATGTTCCGATCGGGAGGATCAATAATGTAAACAATTCATGTCAAGTCATAATGAGTAACCCTCTGATTGTGTAAGAGTTAACGTCCCCGCAGTTCCGGGGCACTAGGTTTATTAGACTCTCCTAGTAGAGGTCGTCCCTAGTAGGGTTTTAGTCATGTCGAGATTAGTAGAAATAGAGATCTGGGATCTCTATTTAGCACACATCACTCACACACTCAAGTGTAGCGCATAGTTGAGGAAGGAGAAGACACTGGGGCTAGACAAGAAGAAGATTACTGCTGTCGGGAATGCATCTTACTTTTTGGGGGTTTTACATCTTGTGTTGATTCTATCTCTGAGGAAGTTGTGGGGTTTTCTCCATTTATGGTTTCCCCGATCAAAAACACTGTGTTCATTGTCTCTTGTGTTTGATTGTTGTACTTGTTATTCTCTCGGTAAAGATCCTAACATAATGCTAGCTTAATGTTGAAAAACTAACAAATAAATGAGTGGATGAAGATGTAGATTATCCATATTCTTCTCTATTATCAATGTGTACACCATCTAAGTCTACATCTATTCTCATCATTTCATATGTCATATTCCTTCTAGATCTATGGCTTGGTATAGCAGTCTCCCATCTTGCAACTTCTTCTTTTGGCAGCAACTTCTTGATAATGTCTATAGTCTTGGAGCAAAGATTGTATTTCTTTGTCAACTTGAAATCATAAACAAGTATATCAACTTCCTCTAATTTCGAAATGTCACTGCGGAAACGATTTATTTTTTTACCCTTTCTTTTTCTCTTTCTGCAAACCCTTTTCTCAACCACCATCTCTTCCTTGTACACACCATCAAATGGGTGTGTATCTGTTGCATACCAATGTACTTCTATTGATATTAATACTTAATTTTATTTATTTACCTTCATAAATTTTTCAATCCAGAATGGATAATCACGTGCATCATCTGTAGCCAAAACTGCAATCATGCAACCCTCCTTGATATATTATACCGAGCCCCTATAACGGTCTTCCATCTCTCAATGCTTTGCAGATGATCTTCTAGAGACGATATACATTTATCTTTCCTCTACTTTAGAAAACTCAACACCTCGAGGTTAAACATTTGTTTCATCGTTTTCATTTGATACTCTTTGTGGCCAAGTAAATGGAGACTTCAAATATATATCTCCATTTGTAGAGTTTGAAATTATGTCACTCTGATCCATGAAAAAAGACTCCCACCAAACAGAATCAACAACATCAAAGTACTCATATGCATCTTAGATATACTTTTGATTTCTTCCAACCATTGAGAAGAATCAACATCTCTACTATGTCGCCTTGCATTATGAATCTCTGCATATGATTGCAATAACAATAAATTTGAAGCATACATTTGACGATTTGGGATGAATTTCAAAAATGCCAAACCTGATGAAGGCTCCCAATCTGTGTTAGTTGAGTACTTCTTGCCCCACAATAGTGTTTTTCCATGAATCTTTCTTATATGAAATTGAAGTTGAAATCTAATGTCATTAAGTTTTTCAATGCACCTTTCTTCACCATGCGATCCAAATAAATCTTCGCATGTCAACGGTTTCTTCCAATTTTTGTACAATAGGATTTGGACGGTATGCTTTCCTTACAATTTTCAATCAATGATGGCAGAATCCCGACTTTCTTCCTCCTCAATTTCCTTGCTAAATGGTTGAACATTTGATCAATATGATGGCAGAATCCCGACTTTCAATCAATGATAGCAGAATCCCGACTTTTTGCCTTATGTCTCCCCCTATGTTTTTTGGATGGTTGTGGACAATTTATTAGTTTTATGTATGGAGGTCAAGTTTTCTATAATTTGTATCTTATACAACTCGTATTTAAGGAGAGGTTCCATCAGTAGATTAATCTACTTATGAATTTGCTATGTTGAAGGATGGCTCTAAAAAAGTCTCTCGTGTTGCTAAAAGACAATTCATGTAGTATGACCTGCTATTGACTATGTAAGGCTTCACACCTGTGCGAATGTGATTTTATTTTTAATAAAATGGAACTGCAATATATTTTCCAAGGAAAAGAAAATTAAACGTTAGACATCAAAGGATATAACACTAAGCATTAAGGACCAAAAGTAAGTTGTTTTGAAGCATTAACATTCGAGGACAAGCATGAAGAAGTTAAACATTGGGCATCAATGGTAATCATTAAAAATCAAGGGTGAAAGATAAAGCATTACGTGTTTGTGTGAATGATTCAAGGTCAAAGATAAAATGTTGTTATGGATCAAAAGTAAAACACCAAGGATTCAGAGTCAAAGTAAAGTGCTCAACGTTACCAAGAATTAGGAGTCAAAGTAAAGTGTTCAACGTTAGGGTCCTAGTGGATTCAAATATACCACACTTAGGTATAAAAGATTAGAAATAGCATTAAGAATTCGGTATCAAGCGTAAAATGCTACACATTAAGGTCAAGAAAAAAATACTAATCATTAAGAGTTATTACACATTGAAAGCTAACAGTAAATTACTAAGCATTGGCCTTGGATGTGGGTGTCTTATCAAATCACTTAGCACATGTTGGCGTGAGCTTGGAGCTCCCTCCAGGTAGCCACCTGGGCAATGTTTGAGCTGCTCGCCATGCTAATTAATACACCCCATATTACAAAGACCTTGGCTTCAATGCTTCTGGCCCTTCATGCTTGAAACAGGGTGGATGGTGGTACGATGACAATTATGCCTCCTTACAACGAATTTACAGCTCCTCTACAAGTTTATTTCATGGATTTTGGCAAGGAATCTTTTCATTTCCTGGCGATTGGTAGGGGAATTACAGGTTGGGTTTCCTTCCAGTGTTTTGGCAAAAGCACTTCTTCGAGTTGGCTCAGGCTCAGCAGAGTTCGACCACTCCCTCTCTTAATGTATTTCTTGCTCTGGCTCTCTCGTATCCCTCGTCGGCCTTCCCATTTAAAAGTTACAGTGTTTGGCTTCCTTCCTTCAAGCATAATCATGTCCAAACTCCGAGCCACACCCCGACGCGCCAGCAGAGGAAGAGGAAACTCGGGACGATATCGGAATATAGGTTCCTCTGATGGTGGGTATGACAACTCCATTTCGCGGCATTTAAGATCAAAGTTGAACGACTAAGAAGAAGAGGTGGTTGTGTAACAATTAATTGGCCATAGAGCTCGACTTTGTCACAGGCACTACTGGATAGTGAAAAATATGTTGGCTCGGGTCTTTATGTAATCGCAAGATTCTAGCAGGGATAACAATTCCCCCGCCTTTTCCTTCCCCTTCCCTTGGTCAGACTCTTCATTCTTCTCCTTCACTGAGTCCTTATCTAGTATCAAAGCCGATGGAGAACCAAGAAAAATGGCTTGCAATGGACCCTCCTTTGGCTCAGAAGAATACTGATATTGCCTCTACGAGCAGCCACAAGAGAAAGCATGTGGATCTTAGCAGCCCATTGGACCTCTCTTCCTTCTCCCGATGAAAAAAGCTCTTGATAATTCTTCAAGCTCGAAGGACTACCACTATCCAATTCTATAAGAGAAGCCCGACAAAGCTGAAGACAACCGCAACTCTGAGTAATTTCTTTGTTGTTATCTCTTCTAGCTTTCTAGTAGTGATTAGATTTTATGGAAGCCTCTTTATTGAAATTGTTAGTCATTTTTGCTTAAGATTTCAAGGCCCTCGATGATTGTTTTGATATACTGTTTATTTTGGACATGCACTCTGGCATAAGCATGCTTAGTAGTTTTTTTATTTGTCAATCATGGAAGGCATGTTTATTTTGGACATGCACTCTGGCATAAGCATGCTTAGTAGTTTTTTTATTTGTCAATCATGGAAGTCACATAGGGATAGGCTTTTAGTAGTCTCGGGTCTATGAGAAGACATGGGAAGACTGTTTATTTGCAAATTTAGTAGTCTCGGGTCTATGAGAAACCATGATGGGCACTTGAACATCTTAATACTCAATACTCAAGTGCTTCTACTTACTATTTTTTCTATTATAATATAATTTCTCTATGGAGCTTTAAAAAAAATACTAAGCATTGGGTGTAGTTATCTTCAAAATAATATATAAAAAATAATAATAATTTAAAAATTATTATTATTATTATTATCAATCAAAATTAAAATATCAAAGAATGTATTAAAAAGGATTCTTATAATTATCTTCACAACAAAATAAAATATTTTGCTCTAATAACAAAAATATTAAATTTTAATTAGAATAAAAATATCAACAAGCATATTAAAACAAAATAAAATAAACGTGACTTAAACATTTTTCAAATAAACAACGTTTCCGAGTGTAAATATTGTAATATTTCAGCAATTGACATTTTGAGAATGTTATTCAATGGATGTTTTTGTCCACCCAATGATTGCTTTTTGACGTTTAGTAATGACTACTTTGGACGTCTCTCAAATAAGCTCGAAGCAAAGGGATTTCCTCGAACAGTGGAATTACTCTCCCTGAATAGGAAGTGAGATAAATTGTTAATGATCACTTTGTAGATGATTTTCCTAACTCTCTTGAAGGATCATAAATTGGTGGACACCATTATTGAGTGTCCCCAGGGAATCTGCACAGCTTCCAGGGTCCATAATTCAATAAGCCCAAACCTAGTGTTGTAGACAAAGACTTTGTAACCTACTTGATTCGTTAGGATACCATGGTTTCCCATGCAAGTAATCAAATTCTTTGAAATCCCCTTTGCCTTTCAGGGAACTCCCAAGGCGCTGTGGGAAACAGTGAATTACACAGTCAAAAATAGAATTGAGAAATGGCTCACCAAGTCACTAGCCTTGGCAGTCAAGTTCTGGACTCGTGGTAAGGTTTTCACTACAACTCAGATGCATGTTATTACTCTTGTTGATCGCTTTGAAGCTTCCTTTGGGTTAATATTAATAACCAAAAGGGCTTTCACCCAGCTTATTGGAATCTCTGTTGCACTCCCAAAGATTGGGGGTATTGGGATTATCCGAGTTCACACTCAAGCTTTTTAGTGTTTATTTGAAATTGCTTCTGTCGAGAAGGACGTAAATCTTTTTAGTATTTCTTTGAAATTGCTTCTGTCAAGGAGCTCCTCTGGGCAACAAGTCTTGGTCACAACTTACCCTGCAAACACTAGCTATCACCCAAATCATGGTCAAAATTAAATGGAATTTTGTTGCTAGAGGTATCTAGAATGAATGGAAAGATGTTAAGTAATTCCTAGACTACACAGCATCTGGAAAATCCTAGTTGCGCTAAAGAAGGCTTTTTAAGTTTTTCCCCAATCCATTAGCCTGGTTGGGGTGAAGAATGAATGTGGAGAACCATTCATGAATGTCATCATATGAAAGTCATTACATTGCTTGCATCATCAGATGGCATAGTGAGCTAAAATAGGGCTTTAAAATGCACGAAGAACAACAGTTGAGGCTACTTTAAAAAATAAACCTGTGAGAAAGAGATTCCAGAGAAATCAATCGTTACCAAATCTGATCAGAAGCTAGCTTTTCCGCTTAAAGATGGATGTCCTATACAAAAATTGAGAAAATGCACCGAGAATAATCATGTGGAGAATACGCACGCACTCTGATGATATATTCTTCCTTCTTTTCTATATCCATATGCATCAAAATCTGTAAAATGGATCTAACAATATTGGTTTATATAAATATTTACACTGAGAAAATCCCAAACAACAAAGGAGGACATCAACCAGTTGACTATTGCAATTTTATACACTAAATATTTTATTTTAGACTGAATAGCGACGTAACTTGTAAGTTTTCCATTAACATACTTGTGATCCACTATGAACTTGTTTTTGTATAAGCCTACCATTCAAATGTAATGTTGATTGGTGGAATCGGTTAGTCTATGGTTGCAAATACAGTTATTAAAAATTCAAATATGAGCCAAGGGAGATAATAGTTTGCACGCTTACACCCAAACAAGTCCTACACTCTAAGCCAACTCGGTTTCAACAAGGTCTCTCGGTTGTAACAAAAATGATAGGAACAGGAAATGCAATCTATGTTAACATTTGATCCTACATTGCAAATAATTGGCTGAACGAGATATAATCTTACAATCAAATCAGTTACACTTTCAGAAGAATTGTAGAGTTGTATCAAGATAATCGTTGTAGAGATGTTGAGTTTTACGATGGAATTTGTTTGTTATAAAAATAGATAATCTCTCATTCAATTAGGGTGGATGCAGTTTGGTTTCGTCCTGCCTTTGTAACTTGGTTGAGGAATGTTATACAACTGTAATCTTTGCAGTGTTGATTAATGGAGCTGCCTCCCAATTTTTCACGCCCACTAGAGGCTTCAGGCAGGGGTGTTCATTATCATCTCTTTCATATTTCCTGGTTGCATAGGAATCTTAACAGGTTCATTTTACGGCAAATGGCAGAGCGGATGTTGAAAGTCCAAGGTTGGCAGAGCGGAGCTTGCAACAAGGTTGTACAAAATGTCCAATTCTATATTGAAGTTTGATTGCTGGAATGCAGTATAATCCGAAGTTCAATGTGGGTTTTTCTAGCAAAATTGATTTTGGAAATGAAGAGATACCGGACAGAGATACATTTGAGACTAATTTTCAAAACAAATCTATAGAAAAACAAAATACAAAGCATACTTAAAAGAATTTGTTTTAAAATAAAATATGGTCCACATTTACATTTGGCCCTCTAAGGCATTGCAGTTTGTAAAAGATGGGAATTGGACATCAGAAGCAAAGTTTGCATTCAACCTTCAAACTAAAAACAACTTGTCATTTCCTTCATAAAATCCATGCAGAAACAAATTGGGCAATACAGAAATAAGTAATCATCCCATAACTCATACCTAATATTCAAACGATCCAACTTTGTGCATTAAAAGTAAAAGGTACATCAATTATGTACAAAGAATTCGAAGCAATGTGACAACTTGGATGAAATACTAAGTTGAGATATAAGATAATATAGAGAAAACTACTAGAATGAAACCTGGAATAAAGACTTTTGCTGAAACTAAGTGAAACTATTACCATTGCTCAAGTTTTCACATCATCTTCATCATCAACATCCCAGCTCAAATCCTCGTCATCATCATGTACAATGCTGATCCTCTTACGAACATCACGAGGACTTCCTCTCGCGGTGAATTTCTTTTCATCCACACAACTCAGATCTTCAATCTCATCCCAGCCAAGGTCATCTTCCTCCTGAGAAGATGGTTTGCTGGAGACCACAGAAAAATCACTACCTTTGCTAGACTCTGCAGGGTCTGTTTTGACTTGCATGAAGGTTTTGTCCCCAACTTCTTCACCCTTTGAATTTTTACTGCATTCATCAACCTCATCAACCATTATTTTGTCGGCCCAAATTTCAACAGCTCTTGGTTTCTCTGACAGATTTTCATCAATTTCTGTTTTCTCAGGCAATTCTTCGGCAACCTTTGGTTTCTCCACAATTTCTTCGGCAACCTTTGATTTCTCCATATCTTCTTCGACAATCTTTGATGTATCCACTGATTCAACAACAATCTCAGATTTTACTGCCAAATCTTCCCTGGATTTTAGTTCCTCACCAGAATCTTCACAGATCTTCAGCTTTTCTACCGATTCGGTGACAATTTTATCTTCATTGGTCCTCTGTTCCTCTTTTACCTCAGTTTCTTCCTCATCGTCATCCACTTCCCAGGTCAAATCCTCTTCTTCCTGAGAAATAATAGCTCTTTTCACAAGATGAGCCCTAGCTTCCTCGGCCTGCTTAAGCTTATAGAGCCGATAAAAATACCGTGTCCAGAATGTCTCATAATCCACAATATTTGGCACAAGCCTAGACTTGACCTCCTCCATAAAAGCATTTTCCCTGCACAAAACCTCAATCTCCTCTCTCCTCTCATCAAGTCTAAATTCCGACTTCCAGGCTTCAAAATCCTCAATATCTTCAGGTTCTTGGCAGTAAGTATTACTGTCAAGCTGCATAGCTCTAATCTGAGTCTCATATCTACTATATTTTCCCTGGAAACTAACATTACTATAAGCAGAAGAAGAAGACTCGCCGCGAGCGAAACCCTGATCATTATTATTATTATTTGCATTTTCTTCATCAAGCTTTGAAATCAATTCCTTACCTTCGGCCAAAATGTCGGTCGTCCCTCGCCACACCGAGCTCCCGAATTCGTCAATAACCTGTCCCACGGACTCTAGGGATTCCTGCGCCACAGAAGCCCCGACGTCCAGAGAATTCGGCAAATCTTTCACAGCACGGCTCGCAACTTCGCGGATCGCCTCTGTTTCCTTCTGCAACCCCGAACGAAACTCTTCCAAATCGCGGCGATAGGATTCAATAACTTCTTCCGATTTTGAGGTCAAAGACTTCACAATGCCTCCAAGGTTCCAGAATCCAGCGCTCGAGCCCGAATTCCCACCGTCAGAAGGAATTTTTCCCTGTTCCGGTGCTCGATCGGCGTCGATTTCTTCATCAATAGTACTCCATTCCTCGGCTTGATTGTCCCAGCCGTCAGTCACATCCCGGTCCATATTGTCCAAATCCTCTGAATTCTTAGATGAGGAAGATCCATCCTCGTTGTAGAATGCAGACTTAAAGAAATTCATTTTTTTGTGACAAATCTGGCACCGAAATAATTGTCAGGAACGCAAAATTCTCGTGGTCTTCTGGTTTAACTTTATCAGGAACGGAACATTTAAGATTCGTGTAAATTTCGGTTGCAGAAACCCTCGCTGAGAAGCCCCGGAGTCGGCTGCAGGCCCAGAATTGATCCCTGCACAGGCAAAAGTTGAAATGAAAAATAAATAAAATATAATTTGGGACTCATTTGGTTTAAATTTAGATAAAGAACAAAGTGACGATTCATTTATGTCACTATCACGTTAGTGTTTGCGATTGTCGTTATCTCCTATGTTCGAAGCTTAAGATATTTAGGTGTCATATAATTACGTAGAAAGGCGAATTGGGGGTGGGGCACTGGGGGTCCATGTTTTTATTTTAATGGTGGACGGGGAAGATTAAAGGAATAGGAATATTCTTCGTAGCATTCATTATTCATTGAGGGTTTATAAATAAATAACACAGTATTATCTAATCAAATATAACTAGCAATTGTACCTAGGGGTACAATAATAGAACGCCGTATAATTGTACCCAAGGGTGTAATTGTGTCTTAGGATTATAATTGCTTAAAGAGGTCTTCTACTATATATTAAAAAATAACAAAATTTTGTGATGCATACCCAATGTATAGATAAAATCCTTGACCGAGTAATTCATCATATTATTATTGATGAAGGTTAGGGAGTAAAATATTATTTCAAGATTAACTTTGCACAAATTAGGATAAATGATTTTGAAAAAGGCTGCTTGTTTGATGTATTGGGAAATTAAATAGAGGAGTTGCCCCTTAAATAGGGAAATTAAACCAGGCAGGGATGCCCCTTATACCCCCTACTCTTCATTTTGGTTATTGAAGGTCTCAGCCTTCTCATTGAAGATGCCAAGAGAAATGGTAAAATCAAAGGAATCAAGATTTTGACTCATCTCTTCCTCACTCATTTACTATTCGTAGATGATGTTATTTTATTTGGTATGGGTTCTTTTGAGGAATGGATTGCTTTCAAGGTATTACTTGACATCTTTTGTGAGGCCTCTGGCATGAGAATAAATGTGGATAAATCATGTTTTCTTCATTATGATTTGGATGCTGCCCTTCTTGGTAGAATAACTGGCCTCCTTCCCTACAGATTTGCTCATCTCAATCAGGGTTTCACCTACCTTGGTTACTTTCTGAAGCCCTCGGGTTATTTAGTCAAGGATTGGCATTGGCTTTTATCAAAATTCGAGAACGTATCAATCATTGGACAAATAGACTCTTGTCTATGGGAGGACACCTAGTCCTGGTTCGTTTTGTTCTCTCTAGCCTACATGTCTTCTGGATGGCCCTTATTCTGATTCCTTCCTCTATTTTAGACAAGCTCGGAAAATTGATCTTTTCTTTTCTGTGGGGGTCATCTACAAAGCAAAAAAAGTTCCACCTTGTAGATTGGCATCTTCTAGCGCGTCCTATCTCCCAAGGGGGTTGGGGTATCAAACACCTCCCTAGTTTTAGTCTATCTTTTAGGATGAAGAATTTTTGGAATGCTTTGAATAGCACTGGCATTTGGAATCTTCTCCTTTCTGCTAAATATATGAGGAATTTGCCACTGCATACTTGGTTACATGAGAAAAACTTTAGATCTCGGAATGTCTCGCTTATTTGGAAAGGCTTTCTAAAAACCCTGCCTTGGATTGGAAAATGAATACTCTGGCAAGTGGACAATGGTTCAGATGTCTGTATCGGTGTGGACCCTGTTGTTGGAATGGGTAGCTCATTTATTCTCCCAGCTGAATTGAGAGCTTACCTGGCAGACTATGGGATATGTACCCTCGAACAAGCAAGGAATAACACTTCCTTTGCTTCAGGATATTGGTTCACTGCTGAAGAGCTTGATCTCTGTGAAGATTGAAAATATCAATGGGAAACTTATATTAGAGGTCTGGAATATAATAGAATCTGTCTTAAGGACCTGCGTGATTCGCTCCTTTGGTCTCACAGCAATTACGTGGGCCCGTTAAGTGCTGCAAAAGGATATGACAGTATCTTTTTGTTCAATAATTTAGAGGAACATAACTCAGTATTAGACTCTCTCTGGGCTCTAAAAATCCCGTCGAAATTAGTCTATTTCAGCTGGCTTTTGGTTAATGAAAGGATCCTTACATGGGATCACCTTCAATCCTGTGGGTATTTTGGTCCGAGTCGGTGCGTTCTATGTGAAAGAAATAGCGAAGATATCAGGCACCTTTTCTTATTTTGTCCCTTCACTGTGAAAATTTTCTTATACTTTTCAGTTCGCTATGGTTTCTCTTTACCATCCTTCAACTCTGTTCAGTCCTTTTTAGCTCACTGGTTTGTCAACATTGCCCGATCTGCTTCCTATAGATATATTCCTTTGTTTGTTTTCTGGTTCATTTGGCTCCTCCGCAATAAACGTATATTAGAAAATGGGAAACCTTATGCATTTGCGCTTATCTCCAGAGTTGAGAGTTATCAAACTCTTTTCCCTGTGCCTCAAAAACCTCAAAAAAAGCAGGAAGATTGGTCCAAAACCACAGCATGTCTTTCCCTGTGGATACTTTGATGGTGCTGCGGCAATGAATGTTGGAGGAGCTGGGTTTGTGATCTACATTAGTGAAACCCATTATTACAGTTTCTCATTGGGATGTGAGGTAGCACGAACACAAGAGCAAAACTACTGGCTCTTTGGGTTGTTCTTAGAGTGAGTTGTTTGATGGGATTGCCCATTCATATGATTTTTGGTGATTCGATGGTGATTATATCTTGGATTAACAGACTTTCAGTCCTTGATATTCCCACTCTGATGCACTGGTGTGATGAAATAAAAAATATGATCTCCAAACTGTCCCACAGGTGATCTTCAAGCATATCTTCCGCAAGCACAACATGTTGGCTGATGGTCTTTCAAAGTAGGCTCTGAATATGGATATGGGATCAGGATACTTCACTGAATCATTGGATGGGATGGTCATTAATTATGGCCACTTTATACTCTTTTAGCTGTTGTTTCTCATCATTTTCAACATTTGAATGTTAAGCAGTTGTTTTTATCTTCTCTGTTTGATATATTGGAGACCTATCAGCTAGCAGGTCATGCTCAAGAATGTATGTTTGTAGATCACTATCGATTATACAGCATATTCTGACTTGATATTTCAGGGATGATGAGAAAAGTCTGCTACGATCAGACTTTGTTTCTTTTTGTTTGGTTGACTGCTATGCTGATATTCCTATCATATGTCTATGTGCTGATCTGGATTCGATTCCTTCTTTCTGTCATGAAGATGGTTTTTGTATAATATGTCTTTTGATTCCTATGAATAACAAAGACTGGTATTTTTTCTTCTGAAAAAAGAGGAGTTGAGCCTATTGGGTATTAAGAATGTCCTTACCAAGGATTGAAGTCTTTCTAGACTTTGCATACATTATAATACACTCCACATCCTAACCAATATTTTTGGGAAGACAATGGCAATATATGATAAATGATTTTGATAAAGGCTGCTTGTTTGATTTATTGGAAAATTAAATAGAGGAGTTGAGCCTATTGGGTGTTAAGAATGTCCTTACCAAGGATATTGAAGTCTTTCTAGACTTTGCATACATTATAATACACTCCACATCGTAACCAATATTTTTGGGAAGACAATGGCAATATGTTGCATATATTATGCAAAATGAAAAAAAAAACTATAGAAATGAGGAGGGGATGAACTTCACAAGGCAAAGGGATTGTCTTTCTATGATATTTCTATCATGTTTCTAGCAACTCATTCCGGAGACCCTGCTGCCTTTATATCATGTTTCCCACAGCTCATTGATTGATTGAACGATTTATGTAACGCAGAGTTCTAATGGAAACAAAAATCGTTCAGAGTTAGATGGAGGCAGGCATCACCGTCTAAGGTCTAAATGTGGGCATGGCCATGCTTTCAACTGACATTTGACAGAAATGTTGGGCAAATAAAATCAACTGATCAACGATGCAGATTACCCCATCCTCCAAGCAAAGCATCCTACCGATGAAAATAAAAAAACATTGAAATAGGGGAATCGACTCACTTGTTGAAACGCCTTACGGTGTAATTATCAGTCCATGTTTCGAACTGCCCGTCCATACCTAAGACATAGCCAATGCCTATGTTTTCAAGAGGATTTTGTCTCGAGTAGGCAAACCACATGCATTTTTTAGCTCAAAAATGGAAGGAGAAGAGCATGAATGGCCATTCTGCTCTTCTGCGGAATGGAGCGCTCTGTGATTCAATATTAATTCGATTTGGAAATTTAGAATGTGTTGGTTTTAGGTTAACCAGCTCAAACACTCAAAGAAGCCCAAAGATGCACGAGTTCCAGGACGACTTTCCTTACCTCCTGTTGTTTCGTCAAAGGAAACGAGGCAGACATTTTTTTATCGATACAACAACACCCATTTGACATAGGATTGCGATGACGCCCAAACACAAGTCACTCAAGGGTGTAATAAAGGGGAGCAATTTGCTTTAAAGACTAGATCCCTATCACAATTTCACTACTCAAACCACTTTAGAATTTTCATATAAATGTTTGATAAACCAAAGATTATATGCTAGACTTAAAATGAGTGCAACTTTGAGTATGAAAGACAAGTCTTAAGTGATGTGAAAAGTATAGGTAAGAATCCACTTGCAATGCTACACACGTAAGTCATTCACCTCCATTCGAATCATAAAAGCTTCTTATTTGGATGAGACACCAAGACTTGTTGCTCAACTTTAGTTACTTTCAAAACCATAAAATAATGAGCTAAATTTAGATCTTTAAAAGCATCATCATACTAAATAGCATCAGCAACTTAACACACTTGTAAACAGAGTTATTGGGGGTCGAATCAAACCTCTTATGTCAAATAATGAACAATTAGGATTCACCAAAGTCCATATGTGATTTAGACCACCATCGATAAGTTCAAGAACTAGTAATAAACCAACTTGCAGATAGAAAGTAAGTCAATTTGGAGCGAATATTACCATAGATTGACCTTGTTATGACTTACTATGTTCACTGTTATAAGCTAATAGTATAATGGTGAAAATGCATTGTAGTATTGTACACTCATAAAAAATACCCTCCCCTGCTGCCCTTTTATAGGAGTAACATTGTATCACAATCTGAAGTATATGATTCAAGGATAAACTAGATGTGCGATGACGCGTGTCCATATACTCGTGTACACAATAGTAACACTGCATGCCCATCTTGTATGCCGCCCAGATGGCATGAAAAAACCCACCGTCGTAGCACAGAAGCACACCATGTTCATATGCTTACTGTGAGGTGATTTGCAGTTATCTTATAAATTCAATTATGTGCATCAATTCAATTTTGTGCAGATGGCAGGAAAAGTTCCCCACATCAACCAACCAAGCATGTCTGGCTTGTTTGCTCACCGATGGAAGCAAGTTCCAGTGGAGCTAAATTACCTATATCAAACAAGAGGAAAATATTGAGAACAAGAGCTCTCTACTTGACTGGATGGACTGCAAACAGGGAATATAAAATGGCACCCATGTTCTTCTAGGCGTACGCAGCTTGCAAGGCTATGGCAGAATGGCATTTGAATACTTGCAGTCTGCTAGTGATAACAGATTCTGAAAAAATTCTGAATAGCTTGATTGAATTCAGAGTTAGCAAGCATGTCAACTCAGCCTCTATGGGCGAGGTTTGGTAAAGGAAGGGAAGATATGATTGTGAAGAGGGGAGGTGAAGAGGTTGCAGTTGTGGATGGAGTAGACGAGATTGAGGTTCGAATTCCTTCCGATGGTGAGAAAGAAGGGGATATGGGTGTTCAGTCTTCTTGGCTGGTTACAAAGCCCATATCAATGGCAGGACCTAATGAGGCCGATCTTCAGAGGACTCAACAACTGGAAGAGGTATGACTTTTCTAAAACCAAATGCAAGGGTTATATATTTGCATAAAATTGCATGTGTTTGGGTGTTTTAATATATTATGTGATGACTGCGTGTAGTTTTTGGTGAGTGCTGGGCTTTACGAGAGTTCAGAGGACGACGCCCTAAGGAAGGAGGTTTTGGCGCAAATTGATCAGGTCAGTGAACCTTGTATATTTTTCTTTAAAATTCGTGGATGGATTATGAAGAGATCTTAAGCATTCGTAAAATTGTTTGCTTTTTTGGGTTAAGGTTCCGCATTTCCAATCAATAAGTGCGACCGAGGGGCCGGGAATGAAGATGTAAATATTTATCAACAGCAACAATGACAAGGGTAGATTTTGTATGACTTATGATTTTGCAGTGGGTTTGTTATCTTCATTCTCCATAAACATAGTAACTATTTACATCTATGTATTTAATAGATTTGAAGTATATATCTTAAAGAAATTCGCCATGAGTTTGCCTCATGAGCAATCCCGTCCAAGGGTGGGTTTTCTCAGCTATGAACGGTGACTTCCACCTGCTACCAAAATCAAGCGATTGATTGGAAATTGGCATATAAGTTCCTAGAATGCCTTCCTTTTTTCAGCGAGAGATGTTTTTGTTCTGACCCAAACCGAATAGAGGAAATGAATGAAAGAACCCAATTTGTGATCCTGTGTTTGGGATAGGGCAATTCGTTCCTTTTCCTAATTCTGGTATGGTAAGCGAGTGCCTGCATGATTCTTTCCACTTCATTTGTACCTTATAGAATATATATATATATATAAAGAGTGATCATAATTTTAGACTTTCTAAATAGAATGATTTACCTAACTACGAAACAGCTTGATTGACTGGGCATGGCGAAGTAATCTGTAAGGAAGCAATTTCTATTTGTTAAGGACATCCATAACGACGCTAAATCCCTCTATAATAATCCATGACTATTAATACTAGTTAATACAGTTCCAGAAGTATAAGGGGAAGTTCATATATTCCTATCTCTTTTGATCCATTTCATTTTTTTCCAAAAGTCAAAATTGTTCGAAGAACTAGGAGTAAAGGATCGAGGTGTACATGCCTGAAGAATGGGCTGATAGAGTCCATAGAAGAAGGTATATTATATATTTTGATCTTTCTACTGATCACTCTGCTGCTCCTTATCATAATATCCGTGTATAGCACTTAAGCAAGCGCAGGACATTATTGCAGGATTATTTGCAGGTATTGAGGTTCAAGAGAGGAAAATTGATAAAACATCATTTGGGTGTTTAAACCCTGCCCATCAATACAAAAATACCAGATTTAATATAAATCGCTCATTAGAAATAGCCACTTAGAGACCTACCAACAGTAAATTCATTCGGGAAAAACAAATGTTAAAGGGAAAAAGAAAGATACAGAGAGATTCAAAACCTGGAATCATGGAGATACCAGCTCATCCTAAACCCTTCCCTACGAGGCGAAGGGACTGCCTTTCTATCATGTTTCCAGCAACTCATTCCGGAGACTCGCCTGCGGTGCGAGGCGAAGGGACTATCTTTCTATCATGTTTCGAGCAGCTCATTCCCGAGAAATTTAGTATGGGATTGAACGATTTATGTAGCGTAGATTTCTAATGGAAACAAAAATCGTTCAAAGTTAGATGGAGGCAGGCATCGCATCACCGCCTAAGAGTGCCGGCATGGCCATCCTTTCAACTGACATTGGACAGAAATGTGGGGCAGTAGATAAGATCAATTGATCAACGATGGAGATTATACAAATCGTCGGACGAAAATATGGACGGATGAAAAAAAAAGAGCATTGAATTCGGGGAGTTGAAACGCCTTACGACGTAATTAGTGGTTTAAATAGTTAGTTGTTGGTCTGAATTTACTATATTGGATTTGTAATATGAAATTTTGGCTATATCTTGATTTTTTTGCAACAAACGCCTTACAGCGTAATGAAACGCCTTACGACGTAATTAGTGGTTTAAATAGTTAATTGTTGGTCTGAATTTACTATATTGGATATGTAATATGAAATTTTGGCTATATCTTGATTTTTAGTAAAAATAAATGTTGATATATTTTTAATCGAAAAAATAAAAAATAAATAATTTAGTCATACTTTCAGAATAATAAATGTTGACATATTTCTAATCATAAAAAAAAATGGTTTACGATTTCCTAGATCTTCCTCTTATATTTGCTTTGGAAATAGAAATGACAAAGAAATAAAAAGATAAAGGAGATTTTACAAGTTATCAAATATATTTTAAGATGTACAATATGGTAATTCTAATTGTTTGTTTTCTTGATTTTATTTATAGTTATATGTCATAGAAAAAGATGTACAATATGGTATTTCTAATCGTTTGTTTTATTGATTTTATTTATAGTTATATGTTATAGAAATAGAAGAAGGAACAAAAAAACAAATATTTACAAACCAAAAAAACACGTATGAGAAATAAAAATAACTGATTAATTATTTAAAATCAACCAAAAAAATTATATTATTAATTAGAATATGTTAAAAATGAGATTAGTTTTTTAAAGTCTAATTATGTTTTAATTTTTAAAAGTCTTGAGATATATTTTGATTATTGATTTTAATACGAGCATATATCCAAATCCTAGGCTCTATCAAGTGTCGAGAGGGATCAAATCTCCAGAAATGCAAACCTCTTCTCAGGTATCAGCCCTTACCTAAGATTTGGATCCCTTACCTAAGATTTGGATCCATGATGGTTTTAAAATATTTAGAAATGATATTAAAAAGAAGAATGTAGCGCTATCCAAAAAAGTTCTCAACACTATTCGGAAAACCAGATAATAGCTGGAAAATTCCTTTCCAATGGTATGGAATTTAGTTTATAAGGTAATGGAGAATATTTTTTATTGACTATTTGAATTTTTTTTCATTATATGAATTTGATTTACTCATGAATAAATGCAAAGTATACAATTTTTTTTCTTTGATATAATAAATTTTAAGTTTTTAAAAAATATTATAAGTATCCTTATCTACAAAAATGGTCAAAATCTATTTTACAAGAGGGTTATAAAGAGATGAAAATTCTTTTAAATAACGATAAATGGAAGACGAAGCAGAACTTTTGGTCTAATTATATAAAACCTCGTCTCTTCAATATTAAGCTAATAATATGATAAATTAAATTAAGAAGTGGTCGAGGGAAGGAGCCAACTCTGTTTGTTGTCTTTTATAAGGATGAACACTGGAGCTATTCACCGAAAAATGAATGAACTTACAAGGAAGGACCCTGACGCTATTAAGTAAGTGGACGGGGCAGGACATTGGTCAGGTCTTGCTACCAGTTCGTCATATATAAGAATTGCAGCCTATCGGTGGGCGGGTGATATTTTGCTGGTCCGTTTATATAGACACAAAAAATTAATACATTGAGTTTTTTATGAATTCAATTCCAAGCTACTTGCCTGCTCGAATTGAACTCAGTTGAGGTAGCGGGAAGGTTGCTAGCTAAGGTGTGCCTAAGGGGTATAATTTGCAGGTTCCAGTTCAATTGTTCGGTAGGTTCTAAATCTATCATTTTTGTAAGTATGGTTGGAATTGATAGTTGGAGTATGGGCTTAAGGTCCAGTCAATATATGGGTTTTAACTATGTTATTTCTCCTACGGATATCAGACTCAACAATCAATCTTTCACCTAAAGCGAGGTGGATCTCTATGGGCTTGAGTGTTGTGTGTTTTCAGGCTTTTCCAGGACAGATCCAATGTTGCATGAAGCTGTTGCATGCGCTTCAGGGGTTGTGGTCGTGGGAACTGCAGAGTTGGCTCAGCCTTCCGCTGCTTGTAACACGTTAGGCGGGTGGATTTTTTGTTTTGTTGGTGTTCAATATTTTAGTGTTTTGCTTGCCTTGGTTCATTTCATAGGTCAAATTTATAATCCGATGTACCCAATTGTTGGTTTTGTAAGCGCAAGATTTCCCTTCCTGTGTTGATATTCTATTTCAATGCTGTGAATGTTGGTGCAAATACTCACGCTTTATAGGAGTTGTTTGGTGCAAACTTTTTCCCATTCTTATTGCTTGTCTAGGTTTGTTGTATGTGACTTGATCAAAGGTCAAGTATTGGGTTTTCTAGTATCATGTCCTAGGTAATTCATTTGGACGCATTAAGTAACATTGATTGTTCTTTTTGAGAATACTAGTTCATTGAATATATAAAAATAGTGTGTTGAAGAAATGTTTCAATATATCCATATTTCTTACTATTTTGTTCTTTCGAATTCTAAAATTGAAACAAAAGTATCACATATAGCACCCAACTTGACGTGAAAATCCATGGCATGAAAATCTAGGATTAGGGTATGCAGATCTGTCAATCACCATTAAACAACCAAACAACTAATCTGAATTGTGCAAATGTGCTATTCATATTCTGCAAACTCTATCTACTACCGATTGAAAATTTCCTTGGAGAACAAGGTTTGTACTACAGATAAACAAGAAAAAAGCACAATCTTTAACACCGGACAATCAAGGGATTGTGGGGGGGGGATAATGCCAGCACATCCACATCGTGAACGTCTGAACAGAATCATCACACCAAATTCATGCAATGAAAAGAACCGTAACATATTGAATGAAATATCAATGACCCTCCTGTCACAATTATTTGTAATTCTTTCCCAAGTGTATTCCCATGGAATTATTCGTAGATTAATGCGCTAGAATAATGGTTTGTTGTGCTTCTAGAAGGACATGCCTCTGGTGCGTGGAGAGCTATCTAAGGGACTGTGTATGTGGGCTAGAGATTGTGTCTCTCTGGAATTTGTATTGAGCAGCATCTTCATATGGAGTGTGGCTAAGATTCCTCAGATTGTGACAAACTTCAAGTTTGTTGTGAGCAGTGTCTTCATATGGACTGTGGCTAAGATTCCTCAGATTGTGACAAACTTCAAGTCTGGACCAACAGAGGGACTCTCTCTTACATTTCTTAATCAACTCAGATTCAGCCCATAGATCTCTCCGAGAAGGAGCTTATGTTCTTGTGTCTAACCTCATTACATAAAGGATGTTATCTTCTTGTGTCTAACCTCATTACATAAAGGATGTTCTCCGAGAGATTCATCCCATAGATCTCTCCGAGAAGGAGCTTATGTTTTTGTGTCTAAATTATGTTCTTGTGCCTAATTTATTGTTGTTACTGGTTACATAAAGTGAAAACTAACATTACATAAAGTTACAACATCTACATCATCATAATCGGTAAGTAAAAAGTAACTTTACAACATCTCCCTTTATAATCGACAATATTATTTATAGCCGAGTTACAACATCTCCTTCATAATCGAGTTACAACATCTCCTTCATAATCGGCAATATTATTTATAGCCGACATAAAGTTACAAGATCTCCCCAATATTATTTTTTGCCGACATGTTACAAACATTACTAACTTTACATCACGTTACAAGATCTCCCCCATACTGGGCTGTAGAGTGCCTCTCGGTGCAACAATAATTTACTTTATCAATGATAATATATTTATACACACACACACACACAAGGGATTGTTATTGAAGTTGATTATGGAAATAAACCTGTGTAAGCTAATTAAGGTGATATTAAGATCTCCCCCATACTGGGCTGTAGAGTGCCTCTCGGCGAAACAATAATTTACTTTATCAATGATAATATATATATATACACACACACAAAGGATTGTTATTGAAGTTGATTATGGAAATAAACCTCTGTAAGCTAATTAAGGTGATATTGGAGAGGGAGAATACTCCTAAATGATTTGTAGCATAGTTAAGGAAGACCGCAACAAAAGAGGAAAGAATTATTGTTATCCATGAGACAACAATAAAGAGTAATGCAACCAAGCAAACCTAAGGTAATAAGGAAATGTGGGGAGACAAGGAGCTTGGGAAGAAGGTGACTCACTAGATCAAATGGCAACAAGGGGCCAACGAGATAAGGACACTTAGTCCATCATTAAGACATTTATGGTGGCACCACATAGAAGATTGACAATCATAGCAAGGATACATCATTACTTGATAATTGAGTGACAATAATATGTGATTCAAATCATACATACGGATCATGGTTTGGAAATATTATTTGAAGAAGCATATCATCATTGGGAGTAAGAGATTTTGAAGTATATGAATGTGGGCTTACTCGCATGGAGATAATATTCAAAAGTTCGTGATTAATTTCAACAAAGTGCCCAAGATCAAGGATAGTTCATATTTAATTTCTTGTGTTTAATATTATTACTTTTGAGGATAATATCGAGTATATAGGTTTCAAGATATAACTATGAGTTGTGTCCCCTAATTACAAGGAAGCAATTAAAATGATTCTTGGGAATCAAAAGAAGAGTTTACCCTTATGCAAACAAGTTGATGCAGAAATTAAAATCCAACAATAATAGGGGTGACACCTTAGGAGTGAATATTTATGGCAATGAATGAGGCTTGATGTGTGGTACTAACATGCTCTCAGAGGGCACCCATTCTTCATTCTGAAAATGGAAGTTGTAATTCAATTGGTATTTCTTAGAATATAGTATTGGGAAGGTTGCTTCAATATTTAGATGTTTTCAAAGACTGTTCCTTTTTGTTAAAAGACAATTTGATATTTACACTATTGTTAACTAAAGGTTTTGCTAAGCATTCTTGTAAATATGAATCAAATATGAGGTGGATATGGCAGTCAATGTCTTATAGGTAAGAAGACATGTTGGACCTAGACATGTTTCTAGTCTATTTTATGGGGGGCATTCCCTTATACACTGTGTACTAAGTACATAAGACAAGACAAAACAAGACAAGGAAAGATGCTCCAAATGAAAGATATCCTTCCTATATCTATGAGACTAAGAAGTACAACTCCAACTAATTGACCCAAGCTGACGTAACTAATATAACCATACTAATGATAATTACAACTAATGGACCAAATCTGACATCAAGACTAATATAATGTGCCACACTGTCTAAGGGAGGAATGTTCCTAACATTTAGGCCTTAGCATGCCCCCTCCCCTTTAGACAAGTGTTTTCCTCGACGCTTGTTTAGTTGTGGATGCTTATGTATGAAGGACTTATCTTCTCATGTCGAATTTGCAACTGGGAAGTTTTTCCACTTGATGAGGTACTCAGTAATAGCTTGATTTTGTAGTTGTTTGATCCTTGTTTCAGTAATTTGTTCATGTTCCCAAATGACTTTTCCTTCTTCAAAACTCCTCTCACTGCGATGTTGATATGTTTGTTATTTCATCTTGTTTTTTGACATAACTAGGTTGTCCTTCAACGTTCAGAGAACTTCTTGTTGGTGCTCTATGTGATCTTCCATAGCTTTGACTTTAGATTTTCCTTTTAAGGGATAATTTGTAATGGATGGAGGTTCGTACCCATAAAGTTCCATAAATTGATACATTTTTTATGATATATGGAAATAAATTATAACACCATTCTACCAAAGACAATCATTTCACCCACTATGTTTGTTTATCAGCTACAAAGCAACAAAGATAGGCTTTCAAACATTTGTTCATTATCTTAGTGTGCCCATCATATTGAGGATGATAAGATGAACTATGAGCCAATTGGGTACCCAACCAAGAAAATAATTCAGTTCAACATTTTTCAGTGAAAATTGGATCTATATTGCTTACAATAATCTTCGGGTTTCCATGTAACTTCCTGAAGGCTGCATCCACTATACTTTCATTAAAAGGGTGAGAAACATCTCTATAATACAAGCCATACTTCTTGTGTACCATTAACACTAGTGCAAAATAAGAACTTTTTCTAGGTCGAATTATGTCATCCTTTAATATTTCTTCAACCATATGCTCATGTTCATTCTTCTATCCATAGGGGTATAAGTAAGGTCTGATGTTGGGAGGAACACTTACTAGAATTGAGTGAATATCATGGTCCAAATATCGAATAGGTGGAAGACCTTTTGGAATATCAAGTATCTTGGAATGCTTCTTAAGGAACCTATGGATATCTAGGGAAATAAGAGCCTTAGATGTTTGAACATATAGTGAACATAACTATACAATTACACCTTGTTGTCCCTTTTTTAACATTTTTTTCATACCATTATATTTGATAAACTTGATTGGTTTCTGTGTGATACCATTTAACACAAATTATTTTCCTTCCTAGAAAAAAATTCATTAATTTTTTTTGAAAATTAAAACTTACTGTTCCCAATGATTGTAATCATTGAACCCCTAAGAAAACATCAACACCACCCATTGGGATAGAAACCATTGGACTATTTAATACATATTCCCCCATAGTAAGATTGATATTATGGAATTTCCCTGAACAATTGATAGTTCCTCTATCTTTAATCGTTACTTGAAATTCTGGTGTTGGATATACTAAGCAATCGAGATCTTTAGCTAATTTACAATGAATGAATTTATGATATTGTTAGAATTTTAATGGTTATATTAGATCTTCAAATAATTAGCACTTCTGACAACTTCTTTACTATATATTTCGTCACCAAGTGCAATTCCAAACCAAGATAAGATAAACCCCAAAGACAAAAGCAGCAGGCTTCTTTTTCTCCAACGAACGTCTTCTTCCCTCTCATGTGCACTTTCTTGAGTGAGATGTCTCTCCAAATGAGAGATGTTTCCTCTCTATTTATACTCATCATGTGAGTGGCCTTTTTCCCTAACTAAGGCAACTTGTCACTCTTATAGGGTCAACTTGTCTAGGGAGACTCAAAATAACATTTATATAATATTTATTTTGGGTACTATTGACCTGACTTACAACATAAGGTTTACTTTGATTCTTTCAAGACTTTTACATGACCAAGTACATGAATAACATCTCTCAAACGAGGTACAACAATAATACAATAAAAGTACAACAAGAATATCTTCCAAAGTTACATTCTTCAACACTCCCTTTTAACAAGGAAGGTATTCTTTCATCATGATCATCATCTCTAGACATCATCACTAGATCTCATCATCATCACTGGATATCATCATTGGATATCATCATTACACATCATCACTAGATCTCAACACTGTTGCTACAACTCGGTACTCAGGACATTGACTTGTGACATCTCTTGAATCTATACATCATAAGAAATTCTACAGAGCCAACACTTTTTTCATGTTGGATGTATATCCATATAGAAACAAAAACTTTTTCATGTTGTGTGTACCTGTATAGCAACCAGCCCTTTTTCATGTTGGGTGTACCTCACATGTATATCAATACAAAAACCAGCCCTTTTTTATGTTGGGTGTAGCTCTCATGTATATCAATACAACAACCAACCCTTTTTCATGATGGGTGTAGCTCTCACGTATATCAGTACAACCTCCAACCCTTTTTCATATTGGGTGTACCTGTACAACAACCAACCCTTTTCACGTTGGGTGTACCTCTACATAGCCAACCCTTTTTCATGCTGGATGTAGCTTGAGATGTTCGTTCAATGCAAACCCTTTTTCATGTTGGATGTACCCCTACAAAGCCAGTCCTTTTCATATTGGATGTAACTCTAAGAAGTGCAAGTCCTTTTTCATTCTGGATGCCTATCTCCACAGTGTCATTCCTTTTTCATATTATATGGACATCTCTACATTGCCAATCCTTTTTCATACTATATGCAAGTCTCATATGGCTTCCACGACATTGGCCCTTTTTCATGTTGGTTGTGAAGACCACACATTTTCCATAGAGTCATCCCTTTTTCATGTTGGATGTGAAGACCACAAGGACTAATCACTCCCTCTTGTGATGGACACCAATCTGGACAACTCCAAGCTTGTCCCTAAAGTACTCAAACTTCACCCTCGCCAGTGGCTTGGTCAATACATCGTTTGTCTGCTTGTCCATTTCAATGTATTGGAGCTTCATTTCTCCTCTCTACAACATATCATTGATATAGTGATACCAAATCTCGATGTGCTTTGACTTGTCATGGAACACAAGGTTTTTTGACAACTTTACACAAATTTGGTTATCACAAAATACACAAGTCGTCTCTAACTCGACATTGAACAATCCCACAACTAGCTTTCTAAGCCACACTACCTTACAGCTAGTTGAACAAGTTGCAATGTACTCTGCCTTGATTATGCTCAATGCTACACCTGTCCACTTCCTGTTGAACCAAGAAATCGTGTCAGACCCTAAGACGAAGCACCTTAGAGTGCTCTTCCTATTCATAGCACTACCAACCTAATTTAAGTCAACATAGTAGTGTAGGAAAATCCTTTGATATGTCGCATATCTAAGGCCATACTCAATCATACAATTTAGATACCTCAACACATGCTTTGTTTCAATCATGTGAACTCATCTCAGCTCTACCATGTATTGGCTCAAAGTGTTCGCCTCAAAGCATATGTCCGTCCTTGTGTTTTTCAAGTACATCAACAAACCAATCATCTGTCTATAAATTGTGGCATCAAATATCTCTGAAGTAGTATCACACAACAAATTCAAGCTTGATGCCATCTGTGTGGCCATGGCCTTGCAATCCATCATGATGAATCTCTTTAAGATCTCTACTGTATATTTTCCTTATATAAGGAAAATCTCATCTGGATTTTGCCACACCTCAATATCTAAGAAACAATGCATCATACCCAGGTCTTTCATCTCAAACACTGTAGCAAGATTCTTCTTCATTTATGCAATGAGCTCCTTGTCACCTACCAGGAATAGGGAATCTACATACAACAGTAATATCATTGATTTTCCATCCTCAATCTTGAAGTAGAGGTTGGAATCATATTTACTCTTGGTAAAGCACAAGCTCGTCATAAATCCACATATCATGTCGTACCATCTCTTGGGTCCATGTTTCAAACCATACAACACCTTATTCAATCTGCACACATGTGTCTCAAATCCTAAGGGTTGCTCCACATATACTTCCTCTTTTTCTACACCATTTAGGAAAGTTGTCTTTACGTCCAACTAGTGTACCTTCCACCTCATCACTACAAATATTGTAATAATAGCTCTAATCGAAGTGTATCTGGCCATAGGAGAAAATATATCCTCACAATCTATGCCCTCTTTCTGGGAGAAACTACGAGCCACAAATCTTGCCTTGTATTTCTCGATGTCACCATCGGTTGCATGCTTTATCTTATAGATCTATTTGAAATACACCGTTGACTTCCCTTCGGGTCTTGAAACCACATATCAAGCATCATTTTTCATGATTGAATGGTACTCTTCGATCATATCATCCTTCCACTCTTTCTTCTCGGCTGCTTCTTCATAGTTGGAAGGCTCTGCATCAATGATGTAACATAATAGTGCCACATAACTGGAGTATGGTTGATGCCTCTTACTTTCTTTGGAAGTCTCTTCTGGAGCAACATACTTCTCTACATCTTAGATGATATCGCATGCCCAAGTTGGTCTTCTCTTATGAGTGTTCACCTCTTGTGGTGGATCTATGAGTCTCTCTAGCTTGGTCATATCATGACCCTCATGTTCTTCTGAAGTCCTCTCTTCCATAACTATATCTCTAACTCTAGGAGCTTCAGGTTCTTATTCATGTAATTCATCGGAGTGAATCCACCTTGATCTACTAAAGGCCTCCTCCTCATAGAAGGTAACATCTCTACTAGTCTCGATCTTCCTAAATCCTGGTATATAAACTCTATAAGCCTTCGATGTATCATTGTATCAGACAAAGATTCCCTTGTTTTCTGAAGGATCCAACTTTGTTCTCTTCTCTTTGGGAATATGAATGTAAACTAGATAGCCAAATGTTCCGAGATGGTTAGCTTCTGGTTTCTTGCATGAGAATACTTCTTCTAGAGTCTTGTTCTCTAGAATATGGTGATGTGTTATGTTCTGGGCCTAAACTGTTGTTCTGGTTGCTTCGGCCCATAAGTGCATCAGAATATCTTGATCATGGATCATGGCTTTCACTGCTCCCATTATTTTCATGTTCTTTCTCTTTGCGATACCACTTTGTTATGGATTGTAGGGAGTGATCAACTCCCTTTTCATATGATTCTTTACATAAAGATTTGAAACTTTCTGAAGTATATTCACCACCATTGTATGATCTCAAGTTATTTATTTTCTTTTTAATATGATTTTCTACAAGGGATTTAAATTCTTTGAATTTACTAAACACTTCATCATTTGTCTTAAAAAAGTAAATCCAAGTTTTGTAGGAATACTCATCCATAAAAGAAACATAATATGCATACCCACTTAGAGAGTTGAATGACATGGGTGAGCATACGTCTGAGTGTACAATATCCAAGATCTCCTTTGCTTTGTTTCCACTGCTTTTAAATGGTTTCTTTATATTCTTCCACATTGCACATAATTTGCACACACCTTCATGTTTTGTCTGGAGCTCTGGTAAACCTATCACCACTTTTCTTATGATCGGCAATGCATTGTAGTGTATATGTGCAAGTCTCTTATGCCATAGTTCACTTGATTCTATTGCTTCATGAACTAATGCTTGTTCTGGTTGTCCATTTAATTTGTACAAGCCTCCCTATTCTTCTCCAATTACTACTGCATCATTAAAGGCTTTACCTTTATGCAACATGAGAACTTGGCCATCAACAAATGCAACTCGAAATCCTCTCACATCAAGTCTTGATATGGTCAGTAGATTTTTCTTTAATCCTAGTACACAGAGAACATATTTCATATTTATATACTTTCATGACTCTAGATTGTAGGATGCTTCTCCTAGCCCTTTTATGGGATATTGATAGTCATCTCCAAGTTTCACCTTATGAGGTGAGTCTTCTTTTGTCATGTGGATGAAGGAATGCTTGAACCTGGTCATGTGCTTGGAAGCACCACTATCTACAAACCAAACATTGATACCACAAGTAACCATACCTGTGAGTGTTGAATCAAGGCATATTCTTCATCACTGGAGGAGTCTTCTCTAGATCTATTCTTGACTGGATCATCTTATGTAGCATGAGAATGATAACTCTTCTTATTTCCTTTCCTCTTGGGACAATCTCTTGCAATATGTCCTTCTCATCACATGTGTAACATCTAAACTGTGAGCAGTCCTTCTTTTTAGATCTTATAGTCTTCTTGTGAGAATTTTCTTCCTTCTTGGTCTCTCTCTTCTTGGCATGAGTTGTTAGGGATGTATTTTCATCTTCACCCATCTTCTATTCTCTTGCTATCAATCGAGCTTCTTCTTGTGTGTATTCATCTAGTAGCATACTGAATTTGGTGAGCCTTCTTCTAGCACAAATTCCTTAAATGACATATTCCCATGATCTTGGGAGACTATTCAAGGTAGTCATCACCTCTTATTATTCTTCAACATTTTCTCCAATATATTCTAGTTATTCTTTGATTTTGAAGACCCTTGTGAAGTAAAATTGAATGCTTTCTAAATTATGCATCTTCACACCCTTGAGTTGAGTCCTCAAGATCATCTTACTATTGATGTTCTTTCCTTCATACATGTTAGTCAAACCATCAAATATCTCCTTGGGAGTATTTGGGGAGGATACATGTGGGATCAAATGATCCTTGATGGGATCAACAATAATCCTCTTGGATTTGAACAAGTTCTTCTTGTGCTTAGCTTTGTCTTCATCTCCCTTTGGCTCTGCAAATGCTTCTTTGATATAGTTTTCAAAATCATGTTCTTCCAGTATAAGAAGCACTCTATACTTCCATGCCCATAAGTTCTCAACTCCTTCAAGCTTTTCCTCAAGATTTGTATTGTTTGTAATCTTGATAAAATGGGAACCTCAAAAATAGAGAGAATGCTACTTACCAATAAGAGTGTTTCAACCAATTGCTTGCTTCAATTCCTTTATGGAAAACTACTTCTGGTTGACCTAGGGTTTGATAGAGAAACCCTAATTTTTCAACTTTGGTATCTTGCAAAACTGAATGGAGAGAGATATGTGCCTCCTCAATGTGAGTTGAGCAATGTATTCCTTTTCCCAAATCTATGTGGCATAACTACAAAATATCGGATGCCTTAGTTTTCTCAGCAGTAGTGTTAGGGAAAAAATTGAAAACCCATAGAATTGGAATATGCCTCCATAGGAAGATGTGCCCTCCTAGGGAGAGTTTAACGCATCTCTTTTTTCAATTTATCTATGGAGGGAAATGATCAGAATAGGAAACCATAGTTTCCAACTTTTGTTAGTTTTAGCTTTACAAAGACTTCTTTTAGGATGGATCTGATACCATGTTAGAATTTTAATGGTTATATTAGATATTCAAACAATTAGCACTATTTCATCATAACCATAAGCATTAGGATCACTGAAAGAAACACCAGCACAACAATACAAAAGAACACAAATACTTTCCTATGGGAAACCACAAGGGAGAAAACCCAACAACTTTTTTAGCATAGATTTTGTCATCAAGTGCAATGCGAAACCAAGATAAGATAAACCCCAAAGACAAAAGTAACTTCTTCTTCTTCTCCAATGAACCACTTCTTCTCTCTCATGTGCACTTGCTTGAGTGAGTTGAATGTCCAAATGAGAGGTGTGGCCTCTCTATTTATACTCATCATGTGAGTGACCTTTTTCTCTATTTGGGCTGACTTGTTACTTTTACAGGGTCGACTTGTCTAGGGAGACTCAAAATAACATTTATATAATATTTATTTTGGGTACTATTGACCCAACTAACAATGGAAGGTTTACATTGAATCTTTCAAGAATTTTAGATGACCAAGTGCATTAATAACATATCCTGAAGGAGGCACAACAATAATACAATAAAAGTACAACAATAATATCCTCCGAAGTTAAGATTGATATCAAAGTACTTTTGGATCTATTTGGAAATTGTAGGAGGACGCAGAGCTCACGCCAGCGGTTGGAGGATTTTGCTTGCAGTTTGGACGTACTCCCTAGATCACGAGCTGAACCTTGTTTCTAGTGATCTGTATCAGGCCCTTGGGCTCCACTTGCTAGGCCTCTGGCTGGGCTGTCGAATCTTCTCATTGGTTTGCTGAACCCGAGGCTATCCTCACGTTGGGCCATGTGCTGAGAGTTTTCTCTGGTGGGGCAGTCTGATGGTGACTGGGGTGGGCGATGATCCGTCCCTAGATCTACACTTGGATGTCTTTGAACAGTTAATTGCCTCTCACAATAGGAGATCCGACAAAGGAGAACCTCCGAATTTTGTCAAAAGAATTGAAGATGTGCCGGAAGTTTCCCTTCCTCCGGAAGAAACTATTCGGGTTGCTCTCTCCCTGGCAGATCGAGCCCTGATTGGGAAATTCACGGGGCTCTGGCCCTTGCCAAAAACTACTGACAGTTGGGTCCAAATAAACTGGAGGCCCCTAATCTCCAAAAATGTTGCATCATACTCCGTCGGAAGAGGTTATTTTCTGTTCGACTTTGAATCCAAGGAAGACAAAGATTTAATTTTCAGGAATGGGCCCTATTTCATGGGACTATAGGGTCTTTATATTAACAGGTGACTTTGGAATTCGACCCTGAGGATGACACCCCTAAAGCAGTGCCAGTTTGGGTCAGGCTCCCCAACCTCCCCATGCCCTGCTGGAACCCTAAATCTCTCCAAGCTATAGGGGATGTATTGGAGAAATACATTGACATGGCTAGTCCAAAGGACCAATATGCTTTTGCCCGCATATGCGTTGAGGTCGATCTCGAAGCCAGCTTTCCAGAAACTATAAAATTAACAGTGGGAAATTGGTCCCATTTCCAAAAGCTCGACTATGAACATCTCCCTTTCAAGTGTAGAGGTTGCCACGAATACGGACACTTCATCCGTAGTTGCCCTAAAAAGCCCGAGATCCAACAAGACGGGGCAGAAGGATGGCAAAAGGTGAATAGATCTAAAACCAAAAATTAATCTGGAATGGATCCAAAGAAGGGTGAGGGGAACAAAGAAGCAAGGGTCACCCCTCTTGAAGGATCCCCATAAACCTCCAAGACTAAAGAAACTAATGAAGCAAGGGATGACCCCCTTGAAGTCGAAGAGAAATCCAGTAATGGAGATAGTAAGGAGCCTGAAGTAGACCTATCAATCCAACAAATGAAGGATCAAGACGAAGACACAACAGTGATAAAAGTAGGGGAAAACTTGGGGAAATCAGAGGAATAATCTGAATCGGAAGAAGAAGAAGAGGAGGAAGGGGAAATAGAACTAACTAGGGCCAAGACTGACTAAAACCAAAGGAAGGAAATCCAGGAAGGAAGTTAGGGAACAAAATACCTACAAGGATAAGCTGCAAGGCTCCCAGCTAACCCTGGAAAAGTTGTTGAAAAACACTAGAAACACCTGCCAGTAAGGGCATGCCCAGAAAGGGATGCCTTTGCTCACCAAAAGTAAGTAATGGATGTCCTCTCCTGGAACTGCAGAGGTCTCGGTAGCAAAATCAAGGAAGAATCAATGATAGATCTAATCTCTTTACATCAACCGGGCATCTTTCTGATCTAGGAGACCAAGATGGAGGAAGCCGCATTTCTCCATGTAAGTCTAAAATTTTGGAAAAAAAGAGGTAAAGCTGCAATTAGTTCAAGGGGCGCATTTAGAGGCATTAAAACTCTGTGGGATGATAAGAAATTTTAGGCCGTTGACATCAAGTACAGCTCTTGTTGGATCCTCACCCTGCTGAGGCAAAAAGCCACGAATACCCTGGTAAGAATTTTCAATATTTATGCACCCAATTCTAATGTTGAAAAAAATGTCTGCTGGAGTCTCCTTCGTGAGGAAAAGAGAAACCAACAAGGTAATGTAATTCTTACGAGGGATCTAAATGTCATCCTCAGCCAAGATGAAAAAAGAGGGGGCTCCTTGGTCAGAGACCCCATCAGAGAAACTGTTGATGAGATCATTTTGGAATTGGAGCTCATGGATGTTAAGCCATCTACTGGAAAGTATACTTGGAATAACAAGAGGATTGGGCTTGGGCACATTCCAGGACGCCTTCCTCTTGCAAGGTCTGAATTTGTCTTCCAAAATCTTACCTTTTGGAGGATCGAATCACAAGCCTATTCTCCTTGAGATGGTTAATGATAAGAATTTGGGCCCTGTATCGTTCATATTCAATCCTATGTGGGCCAATCAACCTGAGTTTCTAAGGATTGTTGCTGATTCTTGGTCTCCCTCGGTTACAGGGTCTCCCTTCTTTGTATGGGAGGAGAAACTCATAAGGCTTAAAAAAGCTCTAAAATCATGGGCTAAGTCGATCCCCTTTCCCATTTAAAAAAAAACCCACGCTGCTCTAGTGCTGGAGGTCCACCAGGCCGGCATGGAGGATAAAATTGTGGATCATAACGATATCCAAACTAAGATTAAGCTGCAATCAAACCTCCATGCTACCTGCATATAAGAATCTGAATGGTGGAGATTAAAGTCTAGATGCAAATGGCTGAATGAAGGCGATAGGAACACTAGCGTTTTCCACAAGCAGGCCGAGGCAAGACAAAATTTCAATTGTGTGCTTGAAATTTAGTCTCAAGACAATCTTATCAGCAATTTCGAAGACATAAATATTGAAACGATGAGGCACTTCAGTGAACTATTGAACGCCCAGCCTATCGTGGAAGACAACGAGCTCCAGAATCTAGTTCCCAATGCAATAAAAAATAGTGACAACAAAGTTCTGTCACAGAGTATCACGCTGGATGAAATCAAGATGGTCGTCGATGGTATGGAGGATGACAGAGCTCCGGGTCCAAACGGGTATAATGCTAATTTCATAAAACTTTGCTGGGACATAATAAAAAATGAATTACTCAAAATGGTCAGCAAATCTCAGAGGTGCAGTAAAATTGGAGGCAGCACGAACTCTGCCTTTCTAGCTCTCATCCCCAAAGAGAAGGAGGCTAAATATTTTGATAGGTTCCAGCCTATATCCTTGTGCAACATAGGTTACAAAATCATAACTAATATAATGGCCAACAAACTAAAACATATCCTGCCTAGCCTTATCCCGGAGAACCAAGGCAGATTTGTTAAAGGCAGGAAGATCTGGCAAAATATTATCTTAGTTCAAGAGGCTATACATTCTAGTCTGAAGAACAATGACAAAGGAATGGTGGTAAAGATTGACCTTGCAAATGCCTTTGATAGAGTCAGCCATCCATTTCTCTTTCAGGTAATGCGAAAATTTGATTTCGCTTCCGAATTTATCTCATGGGTCAAGGCCTGTATCAACAAGCTGTGGATAGCCCCGCTAGTCAACAGAAGAGCTGCCCCCTTCTTTCAAGCTTCGAGAGGTCTAAGGCAAGGCTGCCCGCTCTCCCCTTTACTTTATGCCATCTAGGATTCAATTCTAAGCTTTCAGTTGGAATATGCCAGGCATAAACAAGACCTATCCGACATTAGGATGGATAGAGCCACAAAAGATATCAATCACACGCAATTTACAGATGATACTATCTTGTTTGGAGGAGTCAGTCAAATTATAGCCCATCGTTTCAACACTGAACTGAACCGTTACTATCAAGCCTCCAGAAGCAAAATCAACTTAAGGAAAAGTCAGATCTATGGATGGAATATAAATCCTAGGGAAATGCTAGATATTACTCGGGTTCTCAATATGGATGGTGTTGTTGCCTGGGAGTCCTTCAATTATCTAGGGATCCCCATTTTCAAATCCAAACCCAAGAGCTCAACCTGGAATCCAATTGTGGAAAAAATCAAAAGGAAAATCAAAGGATGGGGGTCAATTTGGTTAAATTTGGCTGGGAAGGTAGTCTTAATAAAAGTTGTTTTGAACAGCTACCTGCTCTATCAGAGCTCTCTTCTTCTTGCTCCGGCCAAAATAAGAACTTAGATTGAAGGCCTTGTTAGATCCTTTCTCTGGCAGGGTGGCAGTGTTGGGGGAGGCAAAAAATTTGCATTGGTCAGTTGGAAAATAATTAAATTGCCCATATTAGAGGGCGGTCTACACATCAGAGATCTTAGAAATCAAAACTTGGTTGTGGGAGCCAAGCTGCTCTAGAGCTTGCTCGCCCCCAAGCCCTCTTGGTGCAGTTGTGTGCTGAAATCCAAATACTTCAGAGGCCCGAGACTCAGATGCCTTGATGGAGGTCACGGGATTAAGAACGGATCCTCAATTTTCAATATTTGTAATAAGGCATTGCCTCAGTTTAAAGAAGAATTGTATTGGGTCCCGAGCAATGGGAAATCGATCAACTTGTGGCATGACAAGATTCTTGGGAAGACACCTCCTCAAACTCCACGCTTGCAGCATTGGATGGACGCGATGGGGGTGAATACTGTCTGGGATATATCCAAATGGGAGCCCAAGGAACCAAATCGCTGGGTTGGCTGGGTATTGCGGGAGTGCCTTGAAGATTTAGAACCTGAGAAAATTCTGCTACTCACCCATTTGGCTGGGCTAGCACCGATAGCTAAATCCAGGAAGGATCGCCATGGCTGGGGAAGGCATTCTGGTAGCTACTCAACGTCAGAAGGATACCAAAGATTTGCAGCAAACTATAATGTGCCTGTCAACCCACAAATTTGGAATTATCTGTGGAAATGCAGCACGTTGCCGAAGATTGAAATGTTCATTTGGTCACTGATGCATGAGAGAGTGCTCACTGGCGAGAATTTGGAGAAAAGAGGGCTCGCTGGCCCATTTCGTTTCCCCTTATGTGCTGACGCCTCTGAAAATACCAGCCAATTATTTTTAAAGTGCCCCCATGCCATTTCAGTTTGGAAGGATGTGTTGAAGCGTTAGGGAGACGGAGTGCAATTGCCAGACAAAATTCAGGCCTGTTTTCTTTATTGGGAAAATTTGAATCAAGGTGAGCTGAACCAGAAAAATGGAGTAAGAGCTTGCTGGTTGAAACTTCCTAAGATAATTTGCTGGTGCATTTGGAACGAAAGAAATCATAGAATATTTTAGGAAAATACCCAACCAGCGTGGAAGACTGCTATCAAAGTTAATGCTTTGTTCGGGGAGGTTGTCAATATCTCAAAGATCCATAATAATAAAGGAAATCCGACAGACAATGAAAAAAATTAGATGCAAAGTCTTAATATCATGGCTGTGAATAATGCGGCTGCTAAAAAGATGGAAGAATGGGATATCAGGATGGATAAATCTCAGTTCAATAACTAGCTAAGAGAAAGGAAGATTTTTAAACTATTTTTTGACAGGGCTTCCAAAGGGAATTCAGGGAAAGCCGGGGGAGGAGGAGTCATTATTGATCCAGATGGGAATGTCAAGATTGAATACTGCTGGAACATTGGTTATGATACTAATAATATGGCTAAGGCTTATGGGCTCTGGCAAGGTCTCAAGCAGCTGCAGAAGAAAGGAGTGGATGAGGTCATGGTTTTTGGTGATTCCAGGGTAATTATTCAGGCGTTGAATGGTGGAAGAAGGGGCAAGAATGAAAGGACAACAAGGCTGATTAATAGAATTAGGTCCAAGGCTAAAATGTTCAGGAAGGTTAATTTTTTTCATATTATTAGGGGGCTAAATGTCTTGGTGGATCTTGCAGCCAATAAATCTATAGCTGTAGATATCAATGAACTTATTGTCAATTCAGTTGTAAGCATTGATATCCCTCCTTAGCTCTTCTGTAGGTTAATTTATTGGAGGAAGTAGAGATTGGGATGCTCGTTGTAATGCATTTTCATTTCAGCGATCTCTTTGCTGAGTATTCAATATAACATAACCACTCTTGTTAAAAAAAGGAATATCTTCCAAAGTTACATTATTCAACAAATATATCCTTTGATTTGAGAGTTTGAGGAGTCTAATTCTAGCCAATGCATGACAATATATGGTGGGAGTAATCACTTATTTTTCGTCAACTTGCGATGGTACCTGTTCTTTTGGTTCTTTCTCTTCACAATTTATGTAGAATCATTTATTTTCTCCACACTTATGCCCATTACTATACTTGTTGTCACAATTAAAGCATAGACCTTTTGCTCTTATTTCCTCTATTTGTTGAGGTGTCAATCTCTGTGGTGGGTTAGAAGAAGGAACATCATTCTCTTTGTATGTGTTGGAAGTGATATTTCTAGTATCCGTCACCATATTTTTACTTCCAACCTTCCTTGCCATCACGAAAGCCTTCTCCAAGGATGGTGGTTCGAAGAGACACACCTCATGTTGATTGTTATCCTTCAAGGTTCCAAGAAAGAGATCCAAAAACTTATCCTCTGGTATGCCCTTCACTTTGAGTCTCAACTTTTGAAACTGTTGAATATGCTCACTTACTAGGTCCTTTTGTCTTAGATTTATCAATTGGGTAAAGAAGGAATCACTCTTAACGTCATCATAATATGATATCAATTCTTTTGTAAAAGTGGACCAAGAGATAATGGAGTTCTTTTAACGTTCATAGAACCATTGGTACCACACAAATTGCTTAGGTTATAGATTTAAATATGCAATAGGTACCTTTTGAAGACTTGGCACCTGGTGTAAATCAAATAATCTCTCCATTCTAGAATATCCATGTTATGGGGTCTTTTTCATCAAACTTCATCATGTCAATCTTGGGGAGTCGGATGCCCCTTGGAGACCATCCCTGGTTACTTCCATTACTATAATCATTTCCTCCTTGAATATTATTATTCATGGAATGTTTCTCAACATGGACCTTATATTTATCCTCCTAAGTATGTTGGAACACATCATCACATGTAGGAGGAGTCTCCTTTTAATTTTGTATGAGCTTAGCAATATGTTCCATCTTATTATCCATATGTTCCATCAATTTCTCCTCTAATTTTAACTAAATCAATTTTTTTCATAGAACCTTTCATATTTTACTCCATCTTATTATCCATACATTCCATCAACTCCCCATCTAAATTAACTAAATAAACTCTTTTACAAATCCTTTAATCATATATTTCAAACTGGGACACTCGAAAAGATAGGTCTTCCCTTTCATCGTACGTAGGGGATGAATCCTCTGGTAGTTTGAGTGGAGTGTGATTTTTTCCACTTCATTTTGGTGTAATTTTCAACAATATAAATAGATATCACACCCTAGGTTTCACCTCAAATAGATCCTTCTGCTTAGAGTTATTGTCATGTCCCCATATTTTTTGACATAAAAGTATTGACCATGGCCAACACCTTATCGGGGGGGGGGGGGGGGGGGGGGGGGGGGGGGGGGGGGTCAAAGATGCATTAATTACCTCACCTAGGGAATTTTTTCCAAATATTATTTATGAGGCTTATAATTAGTTTAATTATTACTATTATAAATTAATTATTGTGCAAATAACATGTGGAATTGAGCTTGCCATGTCAGGCACAATTGGCAAGCCAACTTGCCATGGGAGGAGATTAAGAAAGTGGAAACTCTATGACAAAAGAAGTCAGAGAGAAAAGGGAAAGTGCCCAAAAGCTATGACAAAAGATGTCATGATAAAAGCAAGAAAAAATTGACTGAGGAGGGTGCAGTTTCCTTTTTGAAACTCGGTCTCAAAAGAAGGAAATTCAAAAAAATCAGTCATAGGGAAAAGTGGGAAACAATTGACTAAGGAGGGTGCAGTTTCCTTTTTGGAGGCTCAGTACAAAAGCAAGAAAGGCAAAGAAAGTTGTCATTAATAAAAGTAGCAACTTTGGGCCTAAGGAGGGCATAGTTTCCAATTTTGATGAATGACCTGGATAGGGAAACAACTCACAAGGGTCCCTACTTGCCTATTACTCAAGGAGGACGCATATGTGGCTAGGGTTATGGATTCTACCAGGATGACTTACTCTCACAGGTCACCTATTGCCTCTACTTGATAAGCAGGTAACCTAGAGATATATTAAAGAAGAATTCAAGATCCATTTACTAGTTTTTGGTTGATGAATTTTTGGCACATGCTTATGTGAAGCATAGTTTTTTGAGTGATGCACCTCAAAGCTTTAGGAGATGAGCCCTAAACCTTCCTTTCCCCACTCCTTCATTCCCATTCCCTTATCTTTGTAGGTATGGATCACATAATTTTCAGCCAGTGAAGTCTTATCAGTCATATTTTTCAGCCTCCATCTCAATCAAGTCGAGCTCCAGTGAAGCCCAAGCTTCACCTACACTCTCAATCTCTCTCGTGTCCAATTTTGGGCCTCCTGCCCATCATTTTGAGTCCTCTGATGTAATGGTCAGATAATATATTTGTTTCTGATGTGTACCAGCTGATAAATACTATTATTCATCTCATTTAGGTTGCAATAACTCTATTAATTAAGTTTCCACACTCAGATTTCCATGTAAAATCTTAACTAGTCATTAAAATGAAGGATTTTAGCATTCTAGTGCAGTAATAATTGAGCCTTATTCATAAGAATGATTTTGGATGGTTTAATATGATGTAATAATATGCATAAGTCTCTTTCAAATGCATTTATTAGTTCTAATATAGTTATTTTACGAATTCCAAGCTTACTTACACACCCTAGCTATATTACTAGTTAAATTTGAATAGTGTAGTTATTCTTTCAATTCAGAGAGATATATTCAGTCATTTTTTATTCAGTAAGTTTATATGTGTCACTTACTGAGCCACCTACCCATACATACTTCCACATCATAAATTCATTGAGCTCGTACAACGTTTTGGGAGCCTCCATTGCGCAAGACTTCCCTAGTCCAAAATTGTCTTAAAAACCCAATTCACTCCTAAACTCTTCAATATGCTCCAGGACTGTCCCAAACTGTCATGAACCTTATTTGATGATACATAATTTAATAGACAACACCTCACTGCATTTCCCTAAGAACTTGGTCGGAAGGACCGAATAAATTTCCCTAGTTTCACGGTTGGGTGACCCAGAAGCGAGAAATTAAGTTTTCACATAGCAGATTTTGAAACCTGAATGGTCCCCAATCTAAATGTTTTAGGGGAAATAAATTCACTGTTATGAACTTACCTTTAGTTGCTTTCCCCTTCCTACTCCCATGTCTGCAATTTTCCCAACAAAACACCTTGAATTACCAGTTTGAAGATTCACTTAGTGGTTGTAATTTCATATCATATATTTTATTTAATTTGCAGCAATAGTTAGTGTCCAGGTTTGCATATCAGATTTTGGAACATTACAGTTTTTCAGTTTTAACATGGCATAACTTTTTCAAGCCGTAATTAGAATACTATTCTATGGTCGACTTGGAACTGATTTAAAATTAAAATTTTGGCTCCTTTGGGTCTTAAAACTTGTCTTTTTATATCCTATTGTGTCCTATTTCTAATGCGACGGGTCTAGCCTGATTTTATTTTTTTTGCTCGACTGGCATGTGACTTGCTAGGCAAGCATTTGGTCTAAGAAACCACAATCCAAGGGCATCTAAGCCTTCAAAATCACCCGAGGATTGCACCAGGCCTAGACCGCACCAACCCTTAGCATGGTTGGATTTAAATGTTGCTTCCCAGGAGCAGCGGGTTTTGATATTGTGCTGCTAGTCAAATGAAACCCCTCTCGACCATTTTCTCTACCATAATTTGACTAGTCTAACCTGATTTTGACGTGCCAATAAAAAGTTATTGTGAATCTCCTAAAACTTTTTATCTTTGGTCGTTTCAGAAAAGAGAACTTGTACGGGCTTCACGTGTCCAATATTTTGGATCCGAGTCTAAAAAAGATAACAAAGATGTCGTGGTATGTCTTCTTTCTAGTTCAATAGGTCTCACTTGATTTGGATCTTTCATGCCCCATATATGACCTTTTTACCTAGAACACATGTTTTAGACTAGTTTTTTGACTAGTTAGAAACTTTATATTCCTTAGTGAATATATTTGAACATGTAATGGCGCAGGATCTAAAAATTGGACCACATCTAGTTCAACCTTTTTTCTAGATGGGTTTTGTGTCTCATTGTTTGTAACCTTGTAGAAAAAAAATTTATAGAAAAAATTCAAGATGACTCGTTTTAAAGAAACCAGTCCCGAGGGAAGAGCTTTGATACTAAATGTTTTTAAGACCCAAAGGACCCAAAAGAGCATCAAAAGAGAAAAAATAGACCAAAAAAAGAACTCCATGCCTTAGTAATGAAGAAAAGGAACGACATCCTTATACAATGAACCAAGTACAGAAGACAAGACAAGATAAGATGCTCCAAATGAAAGGTCTCCTTCCTATATATAGGATTCACCGCTTTGTCATAAAGGAACATAAGCGGTACCCTTGGTAAAAATGGAAAAAAAAAGAGGATTATCGAGGCTTCTAGAACATGAGCCTCGTGTCCTCCCTTATCCCTATCAATCTAGGTTGGTTGGAGTCAAGAGCCCTCTTGGTAGGATCTTATGGCCACCTCACCCACAATTATCTCAACTATCCCTATCCATTGAGCCCTGTAAATACAAGCTGATGTCCCATAGTTGAGGGAGAGAACTAAATGGTAATGTTATGTTGTTGAATTGACTATCTAGTATAATCCATTGGAGAGCACAAGAGCACAAGTTGGATCTATCGGGGATGAGGTGTTTGTCTTATGGAGGAGTTTGTCAACACTAAGGCAATGGTTGGAAGCTTCTTCATTGATTTCTTAATGCAAAGCTGATTTCCGTCCCACATGTTTGTTGTATTGATCTCGCATGTATATGTTACTGGATTCCTTAGTCACTAGTATGGATGTATAAATAATGTTTTGGTAGCTTTGATGTTCTTGTTTGTTTAACATGTTATGCAGGTACACAGGTTCGTCATCAAAGAATTATTCTAGGTGTTTACAACATTCAGGGAAGGTCTTCATCCTTTGTCGTTCACTTATTTGTTCTGGATCTGAACCATTCATACCAGAGGAACAACTTCTATCCACAGAAGGTGCAATATTCCTAACAACAAATTTGATGACTCCGCCGGGGAATAAAGTAAATTTCAGTTGATCTGATCTTCCTCAGCCCTTGAACACTGGTCCGAATCCAGGATCTATTATGTAACTCTCTTCAAGTCAGATCTGCCATCTGACTTAGTGAAGTTTGGTTTAAAACTTCCAGATCTGTTCAAATCTGAACTACTTTGACTTTATATGCTATGTTTTATTGTCAATTCATCAGTCTTTGTCTTGATCTGAGCAATTTTTGACTTGAACTCTCGTTCTCTTTGTGTTTTGGATTTATTCAGGGAACCGCGCATGTGCTATAGGCTATAAGCGGTGACACCGCCTGAACCTTGTTAGCCATAAGCGATGCCACCGCCTGAGTGCATTGATCCAAAAGCGGTGCTCATCTAGAATCGCTCTGTCAAAGAACCCTGCAATGTGGTGCAAGCTAGGCCTTCTTCCAGAACTTGATTTTTGTGATTTTTTGCAAAAGTAGGGTTTTGCTTGCTTTCAGCCCTGCACTGTTAGGCTTGTTTGTTTGAATTTGGATGCTCATGGTTGAAAATTTTGTGGTGAAAATTTGTTTGATTGAATGAATTCAAAAGCTAAGTTAGGATTGTTGATTATTCATTTGGTTTCATGCTTGTTGGTTGTGATTCTGAAAGGAATTGTTGAAAGCCTAAGTTTCAGTTAGATATCTTTTCGTTTCATTTATAAAGACTAAAGAAAAAACCACTTGATTATCATCTTAATTTCATTTTTTCCATAGAGGACTTCTTATTGCTTTTAAAAAGAATTTTTTTTGTTGAGATTAGGTCATTATTATTATTGAGCATAGGGCACTGGATCTCTGATTAGCCTCACAAGCTTTCAGGTTCCATTTTTTCTTTTGTCTCTCTTGCATTAGTATTGTCTCATCAAAAGAAAAAATAGTGTAGTTTTAAGTTAGATCTATCTATGTTTCAAAGAAAAATAAAAAAAATAGATTGCATATGCATGTAGAGTGCTTGTTGTTTTTCTTTTAGGAAAAGAGGCTCTTACCCATCTGATTGCTTTCAAAAAGAAAAATGAGTTTGGAATGTGTTGCTTGTCTTTGGATTTGATTTGTTCAAAGTAGTTGTTTGGGAATTTTTGATTTTCAAAACAAAAAAAAATACTCTCTCTCCCTCTCATAAGTAGGCATACCTCAAACAGTAAAGTGAAATATTTGCATTTACATATCTGCATGGTTTTACTTTTTTCTGTCAAAATTCCATGCATTCACCTAACCATCCACTTTAAAATTAACGATAGTTATAGGCTTAAAATTTACATAGAAATTTGAGTGATAGGCTAGAGGCGTGTTCGGCCGTCGTTAAGCGTAGGAGCTGTCGTTACTCATCTGCACTACATCTCAGGACTCACGCGGTTCTTCCACGTATCGTCGGTATATCGAACGTCCTTTCACATACCCTTGAGGTATATAGAAAGGTACTTCACGTACTCGATTGTTTATAGGAAGGCCCCTTGTGAATAGTTGTGCATTAAATAACGCTACTACCGATTTGAGCTCCCACGTACCTTGCGTATATCGGGAGACCCAACTAAGATACCTTATCTATCTGAGAAAAGCCCTTTGGTCGTCTTGCTTGGAGCCATACATCGAAAACAACATTCGGGGAGATTACTACGCACGTACCCTTATGGTATATCGTGAGTGGCACCTTCTTGACAATTCTGGTGAGAGATCGAATTATCTGAACTTCTCCTGTCATTTAAGTTTGCTTGTTTGGCCTGTAGCTTGAGTAGGGGAATTTTGGTGTGTTTTCTAGTTTTGAAACCTTAGGTTAGATAGGAACTGTACAAACTGGTTGAATTAAGACAGTCCAGAAGAGTACGGGGCTTGCCACCTGATTTTACTCCTGTTTCGAGAGAAGATCCTATGGAAACTATCGACCAAGGAGCTGCTACGAACTCCCATGCAGGAGAAAATGTGGTTGCAGAAAGTGGAGATCCATATCCTTCGTACGGTCCTCCCTTGGCTCAACAACCTTCTAGGGGTAATATCTCGTTCCATTCTCCCATAGAAGGCCATGTTGATGATACTACCCATCCAGATTATGGTCCCAATGCTCCATTTTGGGATACCTCTATGGGACAGGCCATTGCTTCATTTGGCACCCATCCAAACTCTTCTGAAGAAATTTCACCAAATGTAGAAGAACATAGACAATACCAGGAATTTATTCTCCGTGTAAGAGAACTTGAGAAGAAAATAGATAACATATTGGGTACACCGCCACCTCGCTCAGCAGTTTTTCCTCGTAATACGAACCCTTGGCCTGTGGGATATCACTCACTTGTTGATTCTATGAAACCCATTGAACCTATTCTAGATCGCGTCATGACTCCATATAATCCAGGTCAAACTACCAACCCCACCACCTCCCATATTATGTTTGTTCCAAATCCTCTTGGGTCTTCCACACCTGGGGAACAACATTCAATTCCTGTGTCATCAATACCTTCTAGTGTCAGGGGGCAACCCTCGACACGACCTATGTTACCTGTCACTGGAAATGTAGCCAGTCATGGACATACCTCTAGTATAGAGCAATTTGTAGTTTATGTCCCTTCTACCCATACGAATGTGGTTAACCCCCCATCCAGTTCAGGTCAGCCCTTGGGGGCACAACCTGTAACCAATCAAACCTCTTAGGGGTATGGTTACACAGCAAATCAAGTACCTGTAGGAAATATCAATTACCAACCCACCCCTATAGGAATTCGATATCCTAGTAATACTTTCACTCCATGGGGGAAACCTAACTTGTCCTACATGCCATCTATGGGAGGGGTACCTATATATATTGTGGGAGGTGTCGGAGGTCCTCCCCCTGGGGGGCCTAATGGTCCTGGAGGGCTTGATGGCTTTCCTCCTTATGGTCCTGGGGGGCTTGGTGGCTTCCCTCCTAATGGTCCCGGAGGGTTTGGTGGCCTTCCTCGTAATGGTTCTAGAGGCTCCGTAGGTTTACCTCCCAGGGGTCCTAAAGGGTCTAGTAGTCCTCCTCCTGGTGTTCCATGTGGTCCTAGTGGTCCCGGTGGTCCTGGTGGTCCTGGAGGCCCTGGAGGTCCTCCTCCTGGAGGCTCCAGTGGTCCTAATGATCCCGACCCTAGAAATCAACCCCCTGTGGGTGGATCTTCCGGCGGTTCTTCATCACAACAACCTATCTATCAGTCTACTTATGGTCCTACTGGTACTTATATGCCCTATAAATACTACCAGTATGTACAACCTAAGCGTTAGTTACCTTTCCTAGCAACTTTGGACTTACCTAATTTGTCCAAGTTGATTAATGATCCCATTCGACATAACCCCTCGTGGCCTCCCATTCCAGTAAAGTTACCATCAGACATCCCAAAATTTGATGGGAAGCAAGGAGATAATCCAAAAAACCATGCCATGACATTCCATTTGTGGTGTTCTTCGAACTCCCTAATTGATGATTCAGTTCGTTTAAGACTCTTCCAGCGAACTTTGACCGGTACTGCCGTGAAATGGTACATTAAACTTCCACAACATTCGTTTGTGGATTTTGGTTCTTTGGCAACTGTCTTTCTTACACACTTTCAGCTACCTATTCAAACGGGTACCGATCTCTTAACTTCTCTACATCAGAACACCTCCACCCACATATTAGATCATATCCATGAGTGGAGAAGGTGAAGAAGACTTATTAAGGCTCCTATCCTAGATCAATTGTTAGTTGATTGGTTTACTAAATCTTTGTTGGCTCCAATCACCCAAGATGTGGCTATGGGCGCTGCCATTATCGAAGAGCAAGCATTAGTCAAGCCCAATATCTGGACTTGGTATATTCCCAGTTCGAAACGTTTTATGACTTGATCCCTCAAACTCCTCGCCCAAGCACCGATCCTGCCAAGCCACTAGCAGAAACCCCTGTTGATGGGATTGTTGGTTCCATCCAGTCCTTGCCAACAGCAAAACCTACCAAGCAACCCCAAAATTCCACCCCTACTCCTTCAACTCCTAAGGTTTCCACTGAGGTAAATTCCATTCAGAGTACACAAACACCCGACAAAAATAAAAAGAAAGGTAAATCCAAAAACAAAAAACCTGGAAACCAGTAGGAGAATCCAAAACCAACCATCAACAAGAACTATAAAGGGAAAATAAAAGCGAAATATCCATGTCTGCTATGTGGAGGTGACCACTTCATGAAAGAGTGTCCTCATCATGAAGAAATCACTCAATTTCTAAAAACTAATCCCACGCCAACAGTTCTCACAGATCATTTTCCCTCTCAACAACAGCTGAAATACCACATGTCTAATCAGGGAAATTCTAGTTCTTCATAGGAAATTCGCATGATGTCCTTGGACACTATTAATTGGAAAACTCAAAGTCAGAGTTATGACAAACCCACATACAAGAAAGAAGACAATTCTTCTTCAGGAAAATCTCCCTCTACTGGTTCTCCCGAGTCCTCGTCTACTGGTCCCCTAACCATCGAGAAACCTAATCTCAACATGGTTTTGCGCCCACCCAAGAGTACTCTTAGGAAGGCTATTTTTAACCCTAATGCCTGAGTTGCCCAATTTTATAATGTAGTTGAATATCTTGCTCAAGAACCATGTGCAATGTCTACCTTGGAAATACTCCAAAGTTGTCCAACGCAACTCAAAAACTTGTTAACCGCGTTAGGAGCTTTAGACCCGGACAACACTAATTTGATTCACTTTAATGTTGAGAACTATAAATCTAGACTAGCTCACAAAATTTCTTTCCAAATCATAATGAAAGTAGTTGGAATGAAGGTCTTTAGAGATGTCTTAGACGAAGGAGCTTCAACTTCGATTTTGTCCCTGTCTTGTTGGAAAGATATTGGCTCTCCCGAGCTTGTAACATCACCAATGACTCTGAAAGCCTTGAATGGATGAGGTTTCCAGCCCCATGGTCTCATACCAGCCCTTTCAGTCAAGCTTGGGTGAAAAACTGTTTGCATTCAAGTGGAAGTATTAGATGCCCCATTAGACTGCAACCTCCTATTAGGAAGAAATTGGTTTTACACCATGACTGATGTCGCTTTGACGGTGTTTCGAACCGTCTAGTTTTTGCATCTTGGAAGGATTGTAACCATTGACCAGCTCAATTTATATACATTGGATGTTACCACCCCTACGGCCAATAACATCCCTATGTTAGGCCAGTCCCCTCCTCCTTACCAGTCGATTGGGGTAGCCATGCTGAAGGATTCTTCCCTTATGGATATTTTTTCGTCAAACCCTCCTAACACAAAAACGACGATGGTAAATATGTTGTCTTCATTTGATTATGATCCAAAGGGAAAACAAATTGTTGGGTCCACCTCGTTGAGTCCGCATGAGGCAATGTACAACATTATCCAAACCCTTTTCGATGACCACACTAATGACCTTCATCTGGTGGCTTCGGACCCTTACCACCTGCCCTACTGGTTAGAACCCTCTCTTCCTACTCTGGATTATCTCTCCTAGACTTTTCCTTCTGATGAGTCCATTATGGAGATCATGAGTATGAATGAACCTATATGGGAGGATCATCATCATAGATCCTTGTTCCTCCCCAATACCAGTTCGATAGACCATGATTTTGCATCCCTTTTTACTACTGATATTGTCAAAACACCTCAAACTCTTATATTGTTGCAGAACACAGATTTTGAAGGAAACCTATGCAACATTACTTAAACAAATCTAATTGACATATCAGCCAATCCTAGCACCGTTGAGCATGTTCATGTTGGGCATAACTGCTCAACAGAAGAATCTGAAGCATATAGAGAACTTTTCAAAGAATTCTGAGATGTCTTTGCCTGGTCCTACGAAGAAATGTCGGGGATAGACCCATCCATTATGGTTCACGAAATAAAAACCTATCCCACTGCAAGACCCATCAGGCAAAAACTGAGACAAGTCCATCCACGGAAAGTTGCAGCTATCAAAACTGAAATAGAAAAGCTTCTAAAAGCAGGGTTTATTTATCTTGTACCCCTGACGGAATGGGTATCGAACGTCGTCCTTGTCAATAAAAAGTAGGGCACCATTAGAGTCTGCATCGATTTCAGATATTTGAACAAAGCTTGTCCCAAAGACAACTTTCCCACTCCACATATCGACCATATTATCGACAACTGTGACAAAAGTGTCATCTTCTCATTTATGGATGGCTTTTTAGGTTATAATCAGATTGAGATTTTACCCATCGATCAACACAAGACAACATTTATTTTCCCATGGGGATCCTTTGCATACAGGAAGTTACCATTCGGCCTGAAAAATGCTTGAGCCACTTTCTAGCATGCTATGTCCTATGCATTTCACGATATAAAACATATTGTAGAACCGTATCTTGACGACCTCTCAGCTCATTCATAGTGGCGGGAGGACTACCCTAGTCATCTTAGAGACATTTTCCTGAAATGCCATCATTATAACATACGACTCAATCCTCATAAATGTGTTTTTTGCGTTGAGACGGGACGCTTGTTAGGTTTTGTGGTTTCTAAGGATGGCATCTGGATAGAAACATGCTAGAATGGATCCAAAACCGAACTGCTTCAGCTCCCCCTATCGACACTTGGTCAGTTGATCTTTGAAAATCGAAAGTAGAGCCTCCGCCCAGTTGAAGACTGTGGGCACCAGAGCCTCTATAGTGCATAGCATATGCACTCTAGATTCTTGATGTACCCCTTGGCTCCCCACCACTATTTGCATGGTAAATAAAACTGTGCGAAGTGGGCCATCCACCACTGCTTTTATGGGAATTTTCTTCCCCGATGTTCTGGTCCCAGGAATACAATGGCTATTTATTAGTTCCTGGGTGGTGATGCCCCCTCCACGGGAACTTGTCAAAGAGATGGGATCACCCCGTCTTGATAGGCCTGTTAGGAAGTAGATATATTTTACTTTATTGTCAATACATGAGCACCCACCTCAAAATACTATTGCTCCGGATTCCACATACAGAGAATATGCTCTAATAAGCACTCATGTGACACCATGCTGGGTGTGTAGAAAAATTTTAGAAGACCATAGTCTCTCAACGTTTTATACAACCCGCGTTTCGGTCGGCAAATGCATCATCATTGTCATGTTGCCTCTCTTTCCAAATAACCATTTTTTATCAATAGAAACCTACCCAAAACCATCACAAGGCCAATTTTGGATTGTACATATGTTTTCATTTACCCATGGTCAACACTGCCTGAGTCCCATTGAGGAAAGGCGGTGGCACCACCTAAGTGAAGTGTTTTAGGTGCGGTTCTAGTAGGGTACCGCTTATCCCACAAGGGATAAGAGTGGTGCCCACATTCATGGTTTTAGGGCTTGCTCAAATAGCCCAAAACACCCCCAAAAATAAAAATGAAAGCATAAAATGAAATAGCAAGCTTCAAGATTTTACCAGGAACTGACAGTGTGTAAATCCAATGGTAGATGCTTCCGGAATCACCAACTGAAAATCTGACCAAGAAACTTCTCCAAAAGGATCTCCACTATTGGTAAATGGTAAAATGTTTTGTTTTTTACTATTTATATAACTTTTATAAACATTCTAGGTTTTGGCATGTCATATTTTTAAAATCTATCAGTCATGATCCTTTAATGTCATTTATTGTAGACTTTAACAGTTGTTTTTAAGTCATTGCAGGATAAAGAGCGGTAGCAGTAAAAGTTTTGGGAGTTTGTTTTTGACTTTTTTGTACTACCATAAAACGAAAAAAGTCTTTGAACATTTATTGCGACACTTTGGTCATGCTCTCCAAACTTAGCATCAAAGGTCCGAGTCCTTTTCTGATTCTTTTCAGACTTGTAAAATCTCTCATCGTGAAAAGAGACCTAGTGGAGTCTTCTTTAAACTCTTTTCGAGCTCCTTAAATACGAAAAGATTGTCGAGTGATCTTGTCTTCTTCATGCACGTTAAAGCACTTGAAGAGTCATTCATCTGACGGTAGGTTATCACTTTTTTAGTTCAGATGAACTATTTTATGAAAAATAATCCTGTGGAGTCTTCTTCTGTAGTCATTCAAAGTCTCTAAACATGAACAATACCGAGTTAACTTTCATTGGACTCGTTAAATTAAACATTGAGAGACCCTCTTTTGGGAACGAGCCCCTCCTCTATCAGGTTCGTAAAACATATGAGTTTGGACTTGTCTTCGGATGAGCTACAACGAGTGTTTGTTACCCTCTTTGAACTCGAAAAAATGAAAAGAGGCACTCATCGACCATGATGGGGAATTAAGGGAAGGGAATCATTTTGCAAATAAATGGCAGTTTGTCGTTACCTTTGAATGTGGCACTTGTCTGCATATCATTTCAGTCAATTGGGTAATCAACTGATTTCCATTACAATCCACTTTCATGAGTCATATCACTCCTTTGAGTCTTTCAAAAGAATGCATTGTCCACCGTTGCACTGTGTGTTTATCTGATCTAGTCATGCTACCAAGTCTTTTGTCGTGCCACCCGATGTTCAAAGGGAAGTTGAAGAAGTTTACCTCTACAGTCAAAACAGTCTCTATGTCAATGCTTTTGAGTTAGTATTATGGTTACCTAAGTCACATCATTCCAGAACTTTGTTCTGAGTTTTGTGTCGTTGATGTGGGATTCATCATGGCCCTCCTTCGAGGAGACTATTCCTGTCGACATCAGCTCATCATGTAGGAAATAGTCTTAGAAACAAATTTAGTACCTTGAGATCTGTATGCCTCAATGACAGATTCTCTCGCTCTCGAAATAAGTTCACATCATTGACCTTTGATCGATAGAATCAACTGGGTGTTCAACATCAAGACATCTATTCACTCTCAGTAGATTGTACTAAGGTACCTTGGGAATCATTGACATCAATGATGATCTCCCTCACACTTGTTAACGGTTCACATTATTGGCCGGTAATCAAGTGGTTTCTATCATGTTCAACTTCAGAACATTGTAATCAGATGGATAGAATCGCACCTTGTGGAAGACGAGACGAAGACCCTGGGCACTTGTTTAGCACTCATTGCTTTCCCCAGGTTGCGATGGAGTTTTGTATATCAAGCATGGATCCACATTTGTATGGTCGTGGCTATGCTCAAATTTGCGTCTGTATGACATAAATATACATTGTATGTCTGGTAGATATGTTCAAGTTTTAGTCCTCTATCACATGGATCTACGTTGCATTCTAGTACCCATGGTTGTTTATTTCTCACATGGATCTGGCTTGTATTGGTCTGCAACCATGAGTTGGTTACATTTTTCTATGAGTCAAAATTATTGATGTATTGCAGATGCCTACTGGATGACACTCTCCGATCAAGTTAACTCTTACCTTGAAGTGACAACTTGTTCTCTCAAAGCTCTCGCTTATCGTATCCCTCTAAGCCTCATGCTTTGGGGGGCATTCTGTTATACCCAAATCCTGTCACCAACATGTGATGAGATCCTTAACACATGTGTTTGCCCTAAATCCCAAACTTGGAGTGGAAACATGCTCTGGATGTCAATTCTACATGAAAAAACCTAGCACCACGTTTTCCCTTTAGCTGATGAGCGGTACCTTGTTCAGCACCGCCTGAGTCCTATTATAGAAAAGCGGTGCCATCGCGTATATGCTTCGTTCTTGAAGCGGTTCTTACCCTTCGTCGCTCTGCCATAAAGGAACATAAGCGGTACCCTTGGTAAAAATGGAAAAAGAGGATTCTCGAGGCTTCTAGAACATGAGCCTCGTGTCCTCCATTATCCCTATCAATCTGGGTTGGTTGGAGTTGAGATCCCTCTTGGTAGGATCTTATGGCCACCTCACCCACAATTATCTCAACTATCCCTATCCATTGAGTCCTATAAATACAAGCTCATGTCCCATAGTTGAGGGAGAGAATTGAATGGTAATGTTATGATGTTGAATTGACTATCTAGTCCAATCCATTGGAGAGCACAAGAGAGCAAGTTGGCGCTATCGGGGATGAGGTGTTTGTCTTATGGAGGAGTTTGTCAACACTAAGGAAATGGTTGTAAGCTTCTTCATTGATTTCTTAATGCAAAGCTGATTTCCATCCCACATATTTGTTGTATTGATCTCACATGTATATGTTACTGGATTCCTTAGTCACTAGTATGGATGTATAAATCATGTTCCGGTAGCTTTGATGTTCTTGTTTGTTTGACATGTTCAGCAGGTACACAGGTTCGTCATCAAAGCATTATTCCAAGTGTTTACAACATTCAGGGAAGGTCTTCATCCTTTGTCATTCACTTATTTGTTTTGGATCTGAACCATTCAGACTAGAGTAACAACTTCTATATTTGTTTGCCATATGATATTTGCCATACGATATTTGTTTGATGCACATGATACCTCATTGGAAAGATCTATCCGAGGACTACACTTGATAACACAAATCCTTTATACTCACTAGAATATTTCCCATAAAACGTTGTTTAGGGCCTCAAAACGGCTCCAGAAGTTTAGGACCCAAAAAACTGCTAAAAATAGTAAGGTGATATAATTAAGGAAACTAAAAAGAACCGACAAAAATATGTTGGGGCCCCAAGTGGAATAGGCGGGTGGCCACCAATATCCACCTAGATCATTCCTCCCCCCTTAAGAAGCAATTTTCCCCATTGTGTGGAGTTCCTCCATGAGATGAGGAAACTTCTGTTGAACTTGTTCCCTGCTGAGCCACTTGCCCTAGTGCAGGAGTTGGACAGCTTTGAAAACCTGATACAATTGGATCTTTTGCTGGCAGGTGTTCTTGATTTACATGTTCATGATATGATTTGTGGTTTCCTGTTCCATATAGTATGGGTTTATCTTTGTTGCTGTGAGTTGTTTTGCAATGTTGGAGATGTCCAGTAGAGGTGGAAAGTAGGGTCGAAGGCGGTCCACATTGAACACTGGGTGCAGACCAAGGAATGGTGGAATACTAAGCTCAAAGGCGTTCTCCCCTACAACCTTTGTAATAGTGTATGGCCCATATCGGAGCAGGCAAATATTACGGCAGGGTCCAGTGAAGCGCTCCTTCTGAAAATGTAGCCACACTTTGTCTCCCACCTATAAGTTATGTGGAACCCGATGTTGATCATGTCATTGCTTGTGTTTGGAAATGGTTATGTCAAATATCTCATGAACTTGTTACTGGATGTGTTGAATGCACTCGATGAAGTTGTTTTCCTTGTCAGCTTTCGACTGGACATGATACGAATTAGCCTACATGACCGCAAATGGAATGGCTACGTTAATGGGACATAGTGGATGGAATCCCAAGCCCACTTGAAAGGGGTTGTGGCCAGTTGAGATGTAGAGAGCTCGGTTATAGCTGTGTTGTACATAGGGAGGATCTCATCCCATGTGCATGGATTGTTAGAGTTGTACATCCACATAATGTGTATCATCATCCTATTGATGACCTCTGTCTAATCATCAGTTTGGGGATGGAAAGTTGTGGAATTGGTGAGCTTGGTGTCTAGCATTGAACAAAGGCTGGACCAAAATGTACTTAGGAACCTGTTGTCCCAATTTGAGATGATAGACTGTGGGATCCCAAAGTGTACCCACACTCATTCAAAGAAGAGTTTAGCAGTGGTTTCTGTTGTGATATTCTTCTTGCAGGCCACCATAATGGCCATATTCGAGAATTTATCGAAGACCACGAAAACATAGTCGTTTCCATGCTTAGTAGAAGGAAGTCTCAACATGTAATCCATGGATATGGATTCCCAAGGTTGACTACGGGTAGGAAACAGAGTGTGGAGGCCTTGCTTCCTAATGGTCAGTTTTGCAATGGCACAAGCAATGCAGGATCTGATGTACTTCCTGACATCCATTTGAAGGTTTGGCCAATAGAAATACTTATGTAGTATTTCCATTGTTTTTGCGACCCTAAAATGCCCGAAGACCCAACTATAGTGGGATTCCCAAATCATCTTGGCATGCTCGCTTGAAGGAACACAAAGGTGTCTCAAGTGACATAACAGTCCATCTTGGAGGTGATAACTGGGAACTTGCTTACCCTCCAAGAGAGTCTCGTATTTGTGGCCAAATTCGAGATTGTTCTTGTAGAGTAGTGGCCAATCAGAAGTATCATTCCCACAAGAGTTGAGCACTGTGGTTAGCGCCATGATCGGTGGTCGGCTGAGGCAGTCTGCAACATTACTAGTGCTTCTCTTCTTATACTTGATATTCAAATGAAACTGTTGCAGATATGCGGACCACTTCTGATGGTGATCGTTTTGCAACTACCCTTGTGTTTGCATGAACTGCAGGGGTCGGTGGTCTGTGTGGATGACCGTTTGCTTCCCAAAAATGTAATGATTTTATAGTCAAAAAGCCTGCATAATGGAATACATCTCTTTTTCATAAGTGGGAAAATTTTGAACCGTGTTAGAGAGTGTCTCACTATGATATGCCATTGGATGTCCCTGTTGAGTTAGAACTACCCAAATAACATAGTCTGAGGCATCTGTCTCTATCAAATGGTTGTTGCAAGTCTGGTAATGTGAGCACTAGGGCAGAGCAGAGGTGATGTTTCAACTCGATGAACACCTCCTGTTGAGATTCATACCAAAAGAATATTTCTCTCGCTCCTCCCTTGGTGACTTGGCTCAAGGGCCAAGTGATATGAGATAATCCCAATACGAACCTACGGTAGAAATTGGAAAGACCCAGAAAGCTGCGAAGCTCTGTTAGAGTGGTTGGGGCTGGCAAATCCAGAATGAATTGGATCTTGGTTGGATCCACATGTACCCCTCTCTCATCAATAATATATCCCAGATATTGAACCTTGGTCTTGCCAAAAGTGCACTTCTCTAAATTGGCACACAACTTCTGTCACCGCAGTGTTTGGAGGACCTGTCGGATGTGGTGGAGGTGCTCCTCCCAAGTTTGGTTGAAGATGAGGATGTCATTGAAGTACAGTACTACAAATGAGTTGGTGAAAGGTTGCAATATGTCATCCATCAGCCTCATGAAGGTTGCAGGAGCATTTTTTAGCCCAAAAGGCATGACCAACCATTCGAAAAGGCCCTCCTTGGATTTGGAGGAAGTCATCCACACATTGGGCAATGAACTTGGTCGGATGCGCCATTTCTGCAACAACTCCTGAATCTGCCTCTTGATTTCATCATTCTCCAAGACAGAGTGCCGATAGATCAGTCCATTTGGCAGCGACACACCTTGGGTCAGATCGATGGGGTGCTTGACTTGACAGTGTAGAGCCATCCCTGTGGGTGAGGTGAAGATGTCCCCATATTCCTCCACAACCTTGTCCATGTGTTATTGTCAGGCAAAGGGGCTCTGTCTCGAGGTCATGGCCATAGTCTTATTCTTGCCCTGAGGGTGGAATACCAAGAAAACAAATTTCCCTGTTTTACAAATGAGCGTATTGCATTGCTTTGTAGTAACCAAAGATATGGTGGCACACGACGCTACCTCTGGTATCCTGTACAACTTATTTCCCAAAATAACAATAACAATGTGAGGTCAGGACTCATATAGATCATGTCACTTCCATAAGTATGATTGGACTAATAATACATTAGAAACATCAAGAGGAGCAATGTCACATAATACCTCATTCGTGAAGGGCTTGATGTTGTAGGGAAGGCGACATTGTTGAATGAAGTAGAGATCCCATCCTTGGTGAAGCCACCCAATGGTGTACAACTGTGGGTGTGTTGTGGTCGATAAGCCCAACCGCTTCATGACCTCTACTGAAATGAGTTTCTTTTGGCTCCCACTATCGACAACGAACTACAGTGGGGAACCCTTTATCCACATCTGGGAATGGAAGAGGCGCTCCCCCTCCTCTGGATCTTCCGATTCCTCCTTCTGGACCTTCGTGGTGGCAACGGTGGTGTTCGGATCTATGTTGATAATCTGCTTTCCCCTATCATTGCTCTTTTTTGGTTCTAGTTCGGAGTCAGAGCATGAATCCGATTCAAAGGCCTTTAGCTCAACCACCAGTGACTGCTTGGCCCGACATTCACTTGTGTTATGTGTGGAGCTCTTATGAAACTCACACCACTTTCTTGTGTCCTTCTTCGACTTTGTATTGTTTTTCTTTACTTGTAGTTTTGGGGGGTTATCCTGGGTCGCCCCGCCTTGGATTTGTTTTTTGTTCTACGGTTTGGGGACACCTTTCGCTTGCTTCTGATTCCCAGATCCAAAGTCTCTCTTCTGCTATTTTAACTTTTGCTTAGTCTTGGCGGCAAACCGATATGCTGCACCAAGCGAGGAGATGTTGAGGAAATCCATTTCCTCCTGAATGTATCTATGCAAACAAATGTGGTACTTTAGCACCAAATGTTTCTCTGAATCTTTGATACCCAATTTTGTGCACAGGGTATCGAACAGATTTGTCAACTCATGCACATCTTGATCCCTTTGCTGCCGCAGTGTAGTCCATTGTATGTACTTGTCCTCATAGCTTCCCATAGGATAATATTGTTCCTTGATAGCGTCTCAGAAATGATTCCAAGTGGGTGCAGACAGAAACAAAGAGGATGTCCTCTCATCCGTATGGTCACAGTAGGTTTCCCACCAATCCTTGACATGGGGGGCGACTTTGAGGAGTGAAAAATCAATTCTTTCTCGGTTGGAAAATTCATGTACCAAGAAATACCCTTATAAGATATTCAACCATCTATCTACGACATCTGCATCTATTTGGCCTTCAAATATGGGAATGTCAAAGCTTACTTATACCTTAAAAGGGGTTGTGCCTCCAGAATGGATGTAGCTAATAAGTCGTTGAAGGACTGGGGCAAAGTTATCCATCAACGCATTCCTTTATTTTTCGAGGGCCTCCTCGAACAATATTTTGATAGGATCTCCTATTCCCTTGTCTTTCTTTTCGTTTGCCATGGGCAGCTGTCGGGGTTTGCAAGGCTGATCTTGCAAGGGTTCAACCAGGTCGAGCCCTTATTCCTTTTACCTCGACCTTGTTGGGGACATGCAAAGAAGGATCGAGAAAGAGCAAACTTGCTTTGATACCACTGATCCGGATGTTTATGAAGGAACAAAAGCAATTACAGAAATATGCATAAATGCAAAGATGCAGTAGTAATAAGTCTTCATTTCACGAATATCATATACCAAAAATATGCTTACAGACATAATGGAAATAAACTAGCTAGTGTACTTGGTAGCTTATCTCTGAGAAGAAATGTGGCGGCCATTGGCCTCTGAAATCTGGCTTGCAATGGGGCTCGAAAGACTATATACTATTCAAAAACAAAGGAAAACCCTAACCCTCCAAAACCTAACCCTAGGATATGAAAAATGCCAAACTATGGTCTCGTTGGGGTAAATTGGTACATCAACTTCCCGACATTATAAACTTGGAATACGATCTCCATTTGATGCACATGATACCTCATTGGAAATATCTATCTGAGGACTATGCTTAATGATTGTGAATCCCTTGTATTTGCCTGAAAAGATTTCCCAAAAAAAGTTGTTTAGGGCCTCAAAATTGATTTGGAAGTTTAGGACCCAAAAAATTGCTAAAAATAGTAAGTTGTGCTATAATTAAGGGAACTGAAAAGAACTGACAGAACAATGTTAGGGCCCCAAGTGGAATATGCGGGTGGACACCAATATCCACCTGGATAAAAAAATGTATAAGAAGAATCACAAAGAGAATAAGTTGAGGCTAAAACGCGAGAGACATTAATGTTTCAAATAAAATTAATGATGGGAAATAAGCAAATCCGATAAGATTAATAGAGAAGGAAGAGCATATTCTAAACTAGGTGCAAGTGCAAGGATAAGGTTTATAAGGTGATTGTTGATGGAAAATCCATCGATAATCTAAATCAGGTGTTGTGTGATGCAGTACCAATAGATGCATGCCACTTTTTGTTTGGGATACCATGTCACTATTACATAAATGGCCTCCATCGTGATAAAGAAGATACATATGAAGTATGGCACAAGGGAAAGGTCCATATATTGAATCCCTTTAAGGAAGAACTAGTTTTTAATTTTTTTCCTTGTCTTTATATAAACTAGGTTGGAAATAATTGGTTAGAGAGTGAAGACAAGAAATATGTTATTTTCTATATCTCGAAAATGGGGAGGGGGTAGAAAATAATGAAATTCCGCCTACAATTAAAGAATTGCTCAATGAATTTTCAGACATAACCCCAACTGAACTACCACATGGATTACCTAAAGAATTGCTCAATTTTGTCTACAATTAAATGATGAAAACGATGGAAATGATGAAATTCCACCTACAATTAAAAAATTGGGGTAGAAAATGATGAAATGATTCCTACATTTAAATAATTGCTCAATGAATTTTCAGAGATAACCCCAACTAAAACTACCACATGGATTACATACATTTAGAGACTTTACTCATCAAATTGACTTGATTCTTAGTGCAAGTTTACCTAACCAATCTAGATATAGTTTGACTCCATTGGAGTAATAAAAAATGAGGCATCAAATTTATGAATTGTTAGAAACAAGATTCATAAGGAAAATCATGAGTCCTTCTTTCCCCTAAGAAAGATGGGAATTGGAGATTATGTGTGGATTTGAAGGCTATTAACAATATCATTGTTAAGTATAGGTACCCATTACCTAAAATGGATGATATTTTAGATTGTTTAACATGTACAAAGATCTTCTCCAAGATTGATTTGAGAAGTGGTTATCACCAATTCAAATATGTATAAGGGATTAATAGAAAATTGCATTCAAGACAAAATATGGGTTATATAAATTCTTGGCCATGCCCTTTGGATTGTCCATCACTCCATGTACCTTCATGTGGACATCGAATAAGGCATTCAAGCCATTCATTGGGAAGTTTGTTATAGTTTATTTTTATGATATTCGAAAAAATAGTAAGGGAATGGAGGAGCATATAGAACATTTTAGAGTAGTGTTGAACATAATGCAACTTGAAAAATGGTTCATGAACCTGGATAAGAGTGAACATTGCAAGGGGAAACTAGTTTATTTGGGTGATGTCATTTCAATAATGGGTTGAGTATGGATCCAAAAAAGGTGTGGGTTATCCTTGAGAGGTCGTATCCCATAAATATAATAAAAGTGAAGTGCTTCCATGTATTTATGAACTTCTACAAAGGTTCATTAGGAATTTCAATGGCATTAGTGCACCATTAACAGATTCTACTAGAGTGGAAATGTTCATGTTGACCAAAGCAACTGAACAAAGTTTGGAACATTTGAAAAACAAGGTAACTAAAGCTCAAATCCTTGTTTCACTAGATTTTGGAAATATGTTTGTTATTGAATGCAATGCTTTAGTTATGGAAATTGGTGGAGTGTTGAGCCCACAAGGTAATCCTATTGCTTATTTTAGCTAAACATTAAATGAAGCTAAGAAAAAGTACATCACTTATGACAAAGAGTTATATGCCATCGTACAAGCATTAAAGCATTGGAGGCATTATCTTTTGCATAGAGAGTTCATTTTGTTTATTGATAGAAAGCTTTGAAATGTATCAATTCATGACCCAATTTGCCCACAAGCATGCTAAATGGATCTCCTTTTTGCAGTCTTATCCATTTGTAGTGAAGCATCAAAGAAGAAAAATTAATGTTGCGATAGTTGCTTTGAGTAGGAGGCGCCATAGTTTAGTCACCGTGAGGAATGGAGTTATTGGATTTAAATAAATAAAGTATGAGTATGGTGTTCATCCATATTTTAGCAAGGTTTACGAGGCCTAAGTGCTTTAGGAAACAACTTATTTGAAGATTATGGATTGGCCAATGGATTATTATTTAAAGAACACAAATGTGTATTCTCAATGGGTCTAGGAGGGAAGAGATGATTCAAGAGTTGCAATTTGGAGGTTTAGGAAAACACTTTTGAAGGGATAAAACCTATACTTTAGCAAGTGAGAAGTGTTTTTGGCCAAAAATGAGAAGAGTTTCCAATAACTTTGATTATACTTATAAATTTGTAAGTTTGTTAAAGAAGGGCACCAAAATATTTGAATGTATACACCCTCCCAATGCCTAAGAAACTTTGTGTAGATATTTCAATGGACTTTGTTGTGGGGTTAGCATGGATTGAAAGAGGTAATGAATTTATTTTTGTGGTGGTGGATAGGTTTTATAAAATGCCTCACTTCCTTTCATGCAAATAAACTAGTGATGTTAGTAAAATTGCAAATATATTTTTCAAAAGAGATTGTGCATTTGCATGGATTACCTAAGACCATTACTAGTGACCAAGATACTAGATTCCTTATTCACTTTTGGAGGACCTTATGCAGGAAATTGGACATCAAGTTACAATTTAGCTCAACATATCATGTTTAAGGCGAACTTATGACAATGATATTTTATTGAGTAGCTTGAAAGTTTATACATTAGTCATGTTTTCAATGTTGCAAATATTCACCCTTATATTGAAGACATAACATAAAATACATATAATGCAGAGAAGTAGGAATTTAGTCAATTGAGTGATCAAGAACCGGGAGGTTCAAATTTTAAATCATGGGGAGGATGATGTATTCTCGAGCCCAACTGTTTGGAATTAATTATATATTTAGATCAATGATCTATCTTTTATCTAACAATTAGGTAGCTTAGATTTATCCTACTTGACTTAACTACTAGGATATGTTTCTTGAACTCCATGGATAGTGAGATATTTATGAAACATAGAATTAGTCTAGGGAAGTATTACCTAAATTTTGAGGCTTATCATACTTTATTCTTTTATTTTTATTTTATAAGTGATTGGAGGGGAAAAGAGTTTTCAAGGATCTCAATAGTCATTGTTGGTTTTTAAATGAAGGATTTGATAACGTAAAAAAAATAGGTTTAGTATTTGTATTCTTGTGCTTTTTAACTTGAATAGTTGTAATTGTTGTTAGAGCAATAATCCACCTTAGTACCATGATCATAGACCTACGACACATTTCATTAGCCTTCATGTTATATTCTATGGTCCAAACTTAGGCTATATTGATCATTTACTGATAGTTGAGGTGCTCCACTTTGATCATTCTGACAGTTTAGGTGCTCCAGGTTGATGATTTTGACAACCTAGGTGCCCTCATTAATGACAAATCAACCTTGGTGTGCTCCCCCATCCCCATATTCAAGGATATGTTTGACCTTAGGTGCTAGTGTGTGTTTGTGGTGGTTTTTGGCCTTCCTTGATCATTTATTTCCTCCTAGAGACACTCCCACTCACCCATGTGCTCACCCACTCCTATAATGCCTTCATTTATGACCCAACATGACTCACCCATGTTCACACTTGAGTTTGTGACCGTTTGGGATGATTAGTGAGCTGATTGGTCCACCTAAGGGGGTTTGAGGGTCAAATCATGGTTTGACACTTGTATGCATCTAGATGGCATTCAAGGCCTCATGATTTCTACCTAATGTAATATAAAAATGATCTAGGAATATTTACATGTTGTACATTCATAATATTATCAGCTATTGACTACATTTGTGTATGTTATTTTCACTCTTTCTATTATTTTGTTCATAATTTGTGTGTAATATAGAATTGTGAGAATATCCTTGACTCCTAGATCCTATTGTGAATCAATTGTCACATGGTATCAGAGCTCTTTGGAGTTGAAAATCAAATCCATAGTGTTTGAGTTGATGTTTGAGGGATTTTCTAGAGAAATTTGAGTGTTTGCATTGCAGGTACAATCAACATTTTTGGCATTCAGTCTATAAGCATAAATGGAGCATACTCATGTATTGCTGACCCCATTCAATTTTTTTGAGCGGAAGGCTGAAATGGTGATCTAGATGAGGTTAAAAGTCCTGTTCAGAGTCACCATGGGGACTGAGACCGAACCCAACTCTGGTGTGGAGAAATCGAAGTACTTCAACAAGATTGATGAAGCATTTTGAATGCTTTGTCTCAGCATTTAGAGAGACTTAATCTTCCATGCAGAAAATATAACAACTCTCAACGAAGTATGGCTCAAGATTAAGGCATTTTTTAGGAAGACTGGTGAGATGAGAGGTCACCGGCTCAAAAATGAGCTATTCTCGTCGAGTCCAGCCCACTATGAGACAATCCAAGACTTCTTCACCAAGTTCAAATCATTGGTGCTTCAACTGAAATAATGTGGCATAAAGAAGAAAGAGGACTAGCTCATATTTTCCATACTTTCGAAGCTAGGGCCAGAGTACTCAGTGTTTGTGTCAACATTCCACTCTAGCAAGCTCACAACTTGAAACTAGTGAATGCCTTCATTGGCTAAATTCATGGAGTCACTGACTCAAGAACAAGATAAGCTAGTGAAAATGGGTACCATCAAATCCAGTAAGGATCAAGCCCTTGTTGTAGGTGTTTTTAATCCAGCCAAAGGAAAGAAGAAAGATAGAGATTTGAAGCAGCTAGAGAAGAAGAAGCAGGAGAAACCCAAATCTTCAGATGGGGGTTTGAATCATACTAAGGATAGGCACAAGAAGATGAAAGAGAATATAAAATGCACCTACTATCAAAAGGGTCAGAACCCAGAGAGTGCATGTATGAAGAATACCATAGACATGATGGTGCAACTTCTTGAGAAGAACAACATCCCCCTGCTAGAAGGCGCAAGGAAGAAATATGGTTGTTCAGGATTAGACAACAAAGAGAGGTGCCATGCTTTGGTTGTTGGTTCTTCAAGCTCTTCTTCCTTCATCATAGATTCAGGAGCTTCCAAGAATATGTCCTCCTTGAAAGATTCCTTCTTGACCCTGTATCCTTACAGTGGTCCATCCATTGTAATGGGGTATGATTCATAGATCCAAGCCAAATGGATTGGCAGGATTGATCTTGAAGATGAGCACTTCAACAATGTGTTGTTTGTGCATGATCTAGAAACAAACCTAATCTCAATGTATCAAATGACACACACTGGTGAAGCCAAGAGAGTAATGTTTACTCCAGAAGCAGTGGAGATAGCATAAATCTCTACATGCAAAGTTGTGGCATTGGGGTTTGTGGATCATAATGCAAGAATATACAAATTATTTCACTTTCTCCCTTACTTCCAAGGGAATGCGCTTCTGTCACATGCCAATGAGATAACCAAGTTGTGGCATGAAATATATGGCCATCTCAACTACAGGTACCTCTGGGAATTGAGCAATGAAGGCATGGTGGAAGGGATTCCTTCTATCAAGTTCTCAAATGGCACATGCAAAGGATGTGTAGTGGGAAAGCATGTAGAGCGCAGCTATGAGAAAGGAAAAGCGAGGATAGTTGTCCAATTCACTATATTTGGTTCATTTAAATATTATTGGGCCTCTTCCGACACCCTCTTATGGAGGGTCAAGGTATATGCTGACCTTCATAGATTATTTTTCAAAGCACTGCTGGGTATATTTCCTCAAACTAAAATCTGAAGTTTTGAGACTCTCAAAGTTTGGAAATCCCTGGTTGAGAATGCATGTGGGAGAAAGATCAAGGTCCTTACGACAGACAATGTCAAGGATTATGTGAACAATATTTTGTAGTAGCTTTGTGAAGAATGTGGCATCTAGATGCAACATTCAGTTCCCTACACACCACAGTAGAATGGTGTTACAGAGCGCAAGAACAGGGCTCTCAAGGATATGGAAACCTGCATGTTGGAAGCAAAGGATTTGAATCCTAAAATATGGGTTGAAGCCATTAACTGTGTTCCATACATCCAAAACAATTCCCCTCGTAAATATTTGGATGGAAAAACACCATATGAGGCTTGGTTTGGTCACAAGCCAAGTGTTCCACATTTCGGGGTCTTTGGCTCAAAGGCTTGGGCTAGGATTCCTCTAGAGAAGAGAAAGGCCTTGCAACCTCAAAGGAAGGAGTCCATCATGGTTGTGTAAGATTAAGATGCAAAGGGATACAAGCTCTTTTATCCCTCATCCCAGTATACATTCATAGAAAGGAGTGTACAGTACAAAAAGGATCTCATGCAAGAGGTCGAACTAGCTCACAAGGAATGCCGACATCCTCGACTCCATGATGATGTAAGTGATGAATCATTTTATGATTTTTCTAATTCTAATATTGTTGACAATGATGATGACATGCATTAAAATAATCACTCACCCATTTTTCCAAAGTGGGCTGAGAAAACCATTGAATTAGTTGGGGATCTTGCTGATGATCCCGATGATTCTCAGAAGACTAGATCTCAATTTCATGATGTTTTCTCTGCTTGTGAATTGAATATAATTGAGATATGATTCATGATGTTTGGATATAATCCTCAAATATATCAAGAGGAATCACTTTACCCATGATGGCAAACAACCATGCAAGAAGAGTTCAACTCATTGCAAGACAATGAGACTTGGGAATTGGTTCTGTTGCCCTCCAAGAGGAAACTAGTGCAATTCTAGTGGGCCTATAGGAAAAAAGTGCTTGTTGATGGTTCATATATAAAGTACAAGTCTAGGTTGGTTTCCAAATCCTTCTCTCAAGTCCAAGGACTGGACTATTTAGAGACATGTTCACCAGTTGCAAAGATGGACTCTATCAGGCTAGTTTTTTTTATTGCTACATCTAAGCGCTGGGAGGTTCACCACATGGATGTGAAGACTAAATTTATTCATGGTGACCTTAAAGAAGAGATATATATGCAGAAACCTGATTTTTTTTTTGAGGATCCTTCACTTGTATGCAGTTTAAAGAAGTCTCTCTATGGCCTCAAGCAAGCCCCCAGGGCTTGGTATGCTAAGACGTACAATTTTCTGCTCTCGCTTGGCTTTGAAAGATGTAAATATGATAATAATTTGTATTTGTAGAATATTGGTGACTTATTTCAGGTAATAGTGTTGTATGTTGATGATATTTTAATTATCTGCACTAAATAAATTTGATCGATTAAGTCTTCTTTTAACAGTGAATTCTCCATGACTGACCTTGGATTATTGAGGTAATTTCTTAGATTAGAGATTGAGAAATATGAAGCAGGGATAAAGGTCAGCTAACCAAAGTATGATACAGACATGTTATTGAATTTTAAAATGGCTGAATTTAAGGAATCCAAGTTCCCATTCCTTTCAGGAATAAAACTAGGTGAATTCGGTGCATCTCCATTGGTGGACAACTCGTTGTACTGACAACTAGTTGGGAGTCTACTGTATCTTACACACTCCCAAACTGATTTGGCATATGAGGTAGGTGTTGTTTCTATATATGTACAGAAGCCTCATGATATCCATTGGAAGGATTCCAAGAGGATCTAGCATTATGTGCAAGGAACCAGAAACTTCGGGGTACACTATGATGTTGGTTCTTCACTAGAACTAGTTGGATTTACTGATTCTGATTGGGTTGGAGATCCAATTGATAGAAAGTCCACTTAAGGTTATGTATTCATGCTTGCACATGCTCCCATATTCTGGTCAAGCAAGAAACAACACACCATATCCCTCTCTTCAACTTAGGCTGAGTACAGAGGAGCAATGAACGCAGCTACACAATGTGTGTGGTTGCAAGGTATTCTTCGGAAGCTTGGCTTTGCATTTGATTCACCCACCGTCATTTGGTGTGATAATAAAAGTGTAATCATGGTTTCCATTGATCCAGTGCAGTTACAGAGGACTAAACACATTGAGATACACATGCATTAGATCCATATCTTGGTGCATGATAAAGTGATATCGTTCTAGAGCGTCATAGAGAAGACATTCACCTATTTAAGGTCCTTTCTTGGAGTGGGTGACACATGGTGATCATTGATATTCACTTTAATATTTTTCTCCATGTCCATTTTTTAGGGGAGGTTTTGTTCCCATGTGGTTTTCCTCCTTACCTTGGTTTTTATGGACAAATAAATTTTTGTTGTATGAGGTGACTTGAGCCTTAGTTGCCAAGGCCTCAATAATATTTTGGTATAATCTGTACTAAGTTAGGATTAAGGGGAGGTTTTAGATAAATAATCCACCTTAGTACCATGATCATATACCTAGGACACATTTCATTAGCCTTCATGCTATACTTTATGGTCTAGAATTAGGCTATATTGATCATTTACTAATAGTTGAGGCGCTCCACTTTGATCATGCTGGCAGTTGAGGTGTTCAAGGTTGATCATTCTGACAACTTGGGATCCCTCATTAATGATAGCTCAGTCTTGGTGTGCTCCCCCATCCCCATATTTAGGGATATGTTTGACCTTAGGCGCTAGTGCATGTTTGTGGTGGTTTTTGTCCTTCCTTGAGTATTTATTGCCTCCTAGAGTCACTCCCACTCACCCATGTGCTCACCCATGCCTATCATGCATTCATTTATGACCCAACATGCCTCATCCATGTTCACACTTGCATTCGTGACTGTTTGAAATGATTAGTGAGATGATTGGTCCACCTAGGGGGGTTTGAGGGTCAAATCATGGTATGACGCTTGTATGCATCCAGATGGCCTCCAAGGCCTCATGGTTTATCCCTAATGTAATATAAAGATGATCCAAACATATTTACATGTTGGCAGTCATAATGATATTAGTTATTGACTACATTTGTGTATGCTATTTTCACTTTTTCTGTTGTTTTGTGCATAATTTGTGTGTAATATCAAATTGTGACAATATCCTTGGCTCCCAGATCCTACTCTGAATCAAGTCTCGCAATTTTCTTCAATATACTAGCATGCGTTATGAGTGTTTTCAAAATATCTAATACTAGATTTTAGGTGCTTTTAGGTTGTTAAACAAAGGTTTTATAGCATAATTTACTATAGTGTAGGGTTAAAATATTGTTGTAGACTGTGAATGTATGCATTATATGCCTATTTATAGGACCCTTAGAATAGGGAAAGCCTTCATGAGAAGCAAAAAATGAACATAATCTTCCTTTAAAAAAAGGGTTGGGATCTTCCCAAAATAAAATGTATTTGAAGAGGTTATATAAAAAATACGAGCATGATATCCTACGCCTCCAAGGGTCGTTACAAATAGGGGAGGTAATTATGTCATCTCAATGCAAAATTTTGCCAAGGTGAAATTTTGTTTCTCTAGTTATCAATGAAGGGAAGTAAGGGAGACTTGTTTCAAGGTAAAACCTTTAATTTTTTGTGCATGATCATAATTTACTTAAATATTTTATAGTGACAATTTTTTTCTTTAAGTAATTGAATATAGAGATAGACTTGATCAATATATTTGGTCCTAATCATCAAATGAAATAGATTTGGGAAACATTGCTACAAATGGGATTTTTTGTTCCAATAGGGAAATTTTGGGATAAGATCTAAATTTGGTACTAAAATAGGTAAAGGTTTAGGGATCATGTGAGAGAGATGATGCAGGGGACTATTTCCAACAAGTTTCTAGAGTGAAAGGTATTATTGATGTGGAACCAATAGATTTGACTTTCACTTAGATGAACGATAGTTCTAGGAGTGGATCATTAGACAGAGGTCGGAATATATTCATGGTATTAGAAGGATTATTAATGTATGTAGGAAGGTATAAATAATGGGTTACAGTAGGAGGCTTATTGAATCATGCTCCATTCTTTTACAAATGGATGTATGGGATACACAACCACCTACACCTTTTAAGTTTACCATTCATTAGTTTGAATACTAAGAGTACACATAATTGATAGCATTTACTTGGAAGGGGTATGATCAAAAAAGTAAAGAATATGCAATGCACTCTTTCTATGAAAACCTTATGAGGATAAATAATTTAGCAAAAGAGTAGGCAAAAAATACCATCTATGACACCCAATCCAAACTAGTCAATGTAGATGCTAAATTGAATAGCTATAATGTCAAATGTTAAGATGTGTGTCCATCAAAGGTATCAAGCGAGGAGTTGACAAATATTGATTAAAAAATATATAGGGTTTTATCATTGGAATAAGTTATATCGAGGCATACGAGAAAATCTCCATTTATGAGGGTGGGTGATGATATTACAAGTTTAAAGGTATGCCTAGCGAGGAAATCCATAAATACCATTTAGAAAATCATGGATATAAATGAGGTATAATGCACTCAATTTAATGTTCTATGGATGATATAGACAATGATGTAGTTTTTGAGTGTCTTGGAATCATTATGTAAACAAGGCCTTGGGGCATGATGCATAGATACTATAATTTTCCATTTGCTTTTTTTATCTCGTTGAAAAATATTTGTTGTGTTTAATGAAGAGTCTTGCCAAAAGGGGAAAATACTAAATGGTTTTAATATAAATTTATTATGAATATTCCAAAGGTAGGTAGGAATTGTACTTTAGACTATTTCAAGTTGTATCATCTCCATCCATATTTTTTACCATTGGAGGGGATATGAATTTCATGTTTCCAATTTTTCCCCATGGGCCATTATATGAATTCATATCCAATTTAAGCATCGATGAGAAAAATACAATAAGAAATATATACGAACATGCAAGAATTAAAGCCATATCCACACACACACATCATGCATCAACAACCATATTCATAACTAGAAGTAAATATAATCATTTTGCATTTATAAACAAAGAGAATACTTATCTTTAAAAGAAGAAGATCCAAGCAATTGGTTGTGTAAGAGAAATTTCCCACCCAACAGTAGGTATTAGTTGTAGATACCACCCCAGGCTAGGCTATGAGGACTGTTATGGATAATATTTTCTATGGCTTGGGGTGGACCACAACACACTGAATGACACTCAAAATAAACCCATCTCTATATGAAATAGAGACAAAAATAACTAACACTAAGGGATGGAAGGCATACCTTATTCTGAAAGGTTGTAGTCGATCCTCATTGAGATTTTTAACCACGCTTGTACCTACAATTAATCCTCAACAACAATGAAAAAGACAAACATGATATATGTTAAAGTGTTAGGCATACTCCAGCATATATAAAACCAATATGTATAAACCAAAGTAACTACATCATTCATGGATAAAGATCATACATAGTTACACACATACAATGGACGAGAAATGGATATTTCTATTGATTATAAACAGAGATACAAGTGAAAACCTCTATCGACGCCTCGTCGAAATAGAGAAATCGAGTCCTCCACCTGGGCCTCCAACACTTAAATCCTCCATCTCAATGGAAGGATCACAGTGCAAAGGAAAGCTTGGGACGAGCAACAATGAATGCTCAAAAGGACAAAGGGGATGCAAACTCAAGCATATATGAATAAGGCACAAATGAGCTATAGTTTCCTTAATCTCTTCAATTCTCCTCCTCCAATGTATCCAAGGGGCCCAATATATAGCCCTTCAATAGGGAGTGAAGGGTCGAGTTAGAGTGTTTCCAGGCATATAGAAGGCCAAAGGTCAAGTTATTCATGATTCTATGAGGAAAACTCCAAAATATTTTATTTTTGGGCACATTTCCCGATGTACATGAGTCATAGTGGGACAAGATGTGTGTACATGCAATATGTAAGCTTGTGACCCATGTATACACATAAATAGGGATTTTTAAAGTGTTTCTTAGAACAAAAAAGTTTCTTTTGAGCAAAGGGGGTCCAAAGAGTCTGCAGAGGGGCATGGAAGGCCATAAAAGTGTGATCTACCAAGTGTGGTAAAATCATCTATAACAAATTCCCCCTAATGTGTGAGGTCAGAGGGGTAATACGATGGCCAAAATACATTATTTCAATCCCAGAAGTGGAGGAATGAATACCCAGGTGGAAAAAATAGTCGCTCATCAATACAATACAATAATAAGTCTAAACATATGACTGCAAATATGAAGTACAGTAGTCCCAGATACAGCATAGTACAATGGCCATGAATAGGCATGATAAACATATGAATCATGTGGTCATCACCACGTACAATATACAGTGAAATAAGGTCTCCATACTAAATGAAGACATCTAATAATACATTGCAGTCTGGTCATGAGAGTTGACATCTCATGGGTACTGTTATGATAAAAAAGGTAGCATATATGGAATGCCACACTACTCAGAGGTCTTCTAGACAAACCGCTACTAGTACATGAACGATCACGTGAATAAAGGTGCTGAGGTCGAACATGATGGACCATCGTCTGATTACCAGTCATTGATGTATACCATTAAAAGACACGATATATCCCACCAATAATGATAATGGAATCAGGGTACACAATGCAATAAGAAAAGTGTGAATATATCTATTGAGGTCGAACACTTGAGTGAATCCATCGATTAGTGGACATTGATGTATTCCCAAAACTGTCGATGGAGATAGAACCTGCCACTGATGGCTGCAAGACTCAAGGCACTCAATGGAATCTAGACTCTTATTCGAGAATAGATGATCTGAAGTCGATGGAATGGAATCCACTGGAAGGAGGGAATTAAGGCATCTCCCATCAACCAACACGAGGTACTCAGCAACATTGGATAATTTGGAATAACTCAAATGAACCAGATGTGCAAGAACCAGTAACTATACCGGGAATGGACGACATGCAAAGGCAAGATAACTGAGGAATGGCCGACTCACTCTATAACTTCCTTCGAACAATAGCATGAGGAAAATGGTGATTGAAAAGCAGCAAAGACTCGACATGCAAACTGGGACAACTCTGTAACACAGGAGGCATCGATGGAGGTTGCATAGGGACTAGAAGCATAATCATTCGGTGGATAAAAATTAGAATAATGAGTACAACTCCTAAATTCATACTAGTAACCCGACCAATGGATGGAATATATAGCGCTCTGTTCGAAGGTGACACAAATTGACAACTACCAAAAGTAACATCATTTATTGTACGTATTTTTATGTTTTTTTAATTTCTTTTGGTCTTTTTCATATTAGGAGGCTTGAAAAAAAATAAAAGCGCTTATGATACATAAATAGGAGGAGACGAGTGTCGTAGGCAAGCAAACTAGTTCCAAGCAGTGGAACATACCTATTCTCAATCCAAGGAAGCATTTGCAAGATAAGGACACTCGGGGGTATGTATCCTCCAGGTAAGGGATGATCAAGTTGAAAAATATATATAAGATTTCACAAATAGCACTAGTGATTCCCATGGAGACGCACTTGTCTGATTGTATTTCTTTTTCAAAAACTCTTGCAATTGCATTTTTAACTCTAGCAATTCTGGGGTACTCATTCTATAAGGTGTCTTGGACATTGATGTAGCTCCTGGTATAAGAACAATTATGAAATCAATATCCCTCTTGGGAGGAATTCCTATCACTTCATTATGGAACAGCATTGAATTCTTGCAATACTTGATAGTCTTCCAATTTGGGAACTTCATTTTTTGCTCTTTCCAATACATGGGCTGCATACACTTGAAAACTTTTATAAATCACTTCTTCAACTGCAAGGCTAAAAATTATCTGATGAAACCATCTTTTGAATGCCTTTTATTGTCCCTTGGTTCCTTCTTCATCAACACACTCAAAAGTTAGTGAAGTACTTCTTAAATTGTTTCCAAACAATCTTTCTTTCATTGATTCTCTTGACTTGCATAAGGTGATCCCACCATATTGATTCTCATCCATTTAAATTAAATATGGACACCCTTTCCTTCATGTTTCTAGAGTAGTCATGGACTTGAAAATACTTCCTCGTCGCAAGAACCCAAGCCTTATCTTCTTGTCCACATTTCACTTTACTATCAAATGTAGGGTGTTTGGCATTTCAAAAATCCCCATGTCTGTTGTCCTAAAAGAACTTTTTCTCTTGTTCTTGGGATATGGATAACTCAATTTGTTGGTGGAGTATGAAACTTTTTGAATATATGTCCCATTTCTATAAATGATCCTTGAGCTATGGAACATCTTGTGAGAATGTCTCCTTAAGTTGCTCCCACTTGTTGAATAAGAGGATGGAATGCCTCAAAATCGATAATTTCAACCTTACTACTGACTAGATCAAAGGAATGGAAATAAAATCCAACTTTATAGCCCAACAATAAAAATATTTTTTAGTATGTGCCTTCATTAATGTTTTGGTAGGATCATGAAAGATAGAGTGAAAATATCTAAAACTTAAATAACATATTTAAATGTATAAAAGTATAAACTATGAACTGTTTTGTTTTTTCTTTTAGGTCGAAACCAAATAAGGGGATATGTGTTGAACATAATGAAATATTTAAAAAGAAAATGGATCACATTTGCACATATTTTAAGTAAATCCAACACAACAAAAAAATTAGATGGTTTCTTTTGTGTGTGTGTGTGCACGTGCGTGGAAAATTAATTTATTGATTTGTTCATTCGTTTACATAGATACAAGTCCCAACAACCTTCTATGGACTTCTAAAAAAGTCCATACCAAGATTTTTCCTAGTAAAAAGACTAGTTTTTAATAGCCGGCTAGTCAAAATGAGGGTCTAAGAAACAAAAAGCTTGAACTGAGTGAATTGTTACAGGTTTAACCTATGTTAGTGCATTTCTATATTTTTGTGAATCAAATACTAGTAAAGATAATCCATTAAAATGACCATCTCTGCATGATGACTTAAACAATAAATTTTTGCTTTTTTTTTAATAAAAATATCAAGCCCTCAGAACTTTTACCCAATAGAGACTCATGTTGTCATGAAAAACATTAGACCATATTTAACACTATATGAAAATGAAAGAAGTATAAAACATGAGAAAATATATGACTTGCATATTCTCGACTATAATAACAACCAACTATTTCCAAGGTTATCAATGTCATTTTATATGTCAAGTAACCAAATAGTTACTAATTATTCCATTATTTATTCGACACATGCCAAAATTATAAAGCACCAAAACATGATCAAAAGGCTAAGTTTTATAACAACAAGGACCAAGAAAACACCGAAGTATAACACAAATGAAAGACCAACTTAAGGGGTCCCTCCTTGTTTCTCCATTTCATCAAGTTGGACATGTTACCTAACATCCATAAAAAATTCTTGTGACTCCCTCATTTCAAAAATCATACTTGTCCATAATTTCCAAAATATTCACAACATACTATGCATAATGGTTTTAATTAACAAATACCATACACATGCACAAACATTTTATCCCATCATACCATAAATAAATGCAAATTTAGATTCTAAACAACATTTTAATAACCAAAGGATGAGGCCACGAAATCAAAATTTGCTATGCATAGTGTTTCCGCCTGAATCCGCACATGAACGTTAGAAAAATCTCAACTCACTGAAAGCAGCCTTGGGGGAAAGTCTTGAGTCGGGTGCAATTGTCACCACAACACTCGACTCCTCTGTTTAAGCAAAATTTTAAACAAAACCAAGGGAGGCAGAACTTAAGAAATTTAAGGATGGCCACTTTGAAAAAAACATCTTAGAATTTATTGCAAACTAAGAAATTAATATAACAATATAAATATACATGATAGATACACACATAATCAAAGCATGCAAAATGGAAAATGGAGCGTAGATCGGTGCTTGTTATTTATTACTGGATTATTAAAGGGGAAGGGGAGTTTTCGATATAGATAAGGTACGTGGAAATGAGTCTAGGTTTAGTGTTGTCAAATGTGGTACTACACAAAGAGGGGTATTATATCGGAGTTGTTGGGGATGTCCAAGGAAAGACATCAAATGAGGGTGTAACATGACGAGTCCCAATCAACGATCAATAGCTAATATAATCCCTCAATCATATAATTTTCCCATGAAGTGACAATATCTATATATATTTATAGGTACCAGAATGTGTCTCTAAGAAAGATTAATTTTAAGTTAAGTTAATGTGAAGTGATTAGAATATTACTTTGGTAGGATTAATCACGGTATTATAACATGAAAGAATAAAGTGAGCAGAGTATACAAGCATGCAATGGGGTTGTTTTTACAACTGAAAAGTAGATGTGATATAATTACTTCTCAAAGAGACATAAAGCAAATGTAAGCTACACTAAGAGATGAAAAGTGCCAAATAAATGCTTTAGGCTGACTTTTGATGACATGAAACAAGAGGCACTAACATGCAAGTTGAAAGAGTAAGAAATATATGTGTGCATGTTATTGTTTTGGACATGCATGTATATTTCGATAACATGCATGAACATGTAACGATTTTCCTAAATCTACTCTTAAAATATTCAACTGCTTATCAATGAGATCTATGTGTGCAATACATATACTTATAATTTCCTTAAAAAAGTATAGACTAATGCATCCACGAAATAAGTAAAGAGAGAGTAATTTTTTTTTGTATTTGGATGGTTCAGAAAAAACTTAGAGAAAGAGAGTTGTGCCTTATCACAAATTTGGGCAATGGGGTCACTGAGGAACAATCATGAGGGCCTCGCTTTCTTAAAAAGATGATTGAGAGGAAGATTTTGCATGGGCTAACCTTAGGCTATTCATTGGATGGGTCAACCTACATAAGTTAGTTCTAAACATACACAAGGAGAGAGAGACCCTCCTTGACTTCTTCTTCTTCTATGGGTGTGACCAATTCGGAAATATTAAATATAGCATAATTTAGGCAAAGGTAAAGATGCTAAAATTTACTTCCTTCATTATAACTCAATAGTAAATCTATGCTATCAAAACATGAAGCAAGATACTACTCAATGGGGTAGTGATACCCTTCGAATGATCATAAAAGATTTAGTAATAAATACATAAAATAACAAGAAATATACTACTCCCATAAAGGCATGAGAATCACAACAATGAGCCATGCCACAACTGGCCACAAAAGCCAGTATTTATTACATAAAACTTGGTGTTCAATAGATACAATACTACAACAATCTCAAAGCCAAATAATAACCAACACAAATGAGAGAGGGAGAGCCTCTTTAAATAGGAAAATAACATATTGGGAGATTCTCTATGCATGGAAGGAGAATCTTCCACATCTAGAGGATATCCCAAGGATAAACAAGGAGCATGCGCCACATCTAAATCTAATCCCATGCCATGTTATAATAGAATGCACCACACTTGGGAGGAGAGCCTCATACAAGGGTTGGTGCTACTTTTGGGAGGAGAAATCAATGTTGATATGAAATCAACTACATAAGTGGGTGAGGGCACCACCTTACTCCCATGAATAAGGGAAAACACATACATGAACCTTTTTTGAGGGGGGGGGGTGTCAGGCCAATATTACCTTTTTAATATTTGACTCGTTTTAACCCCCTATTACATATTTTTTTGACATTTTTACCTCCCCAAGGGACCTAAAAGGTCATGCATTTTGCAAGGTACATTGTAATTGACTCAAATTCTCAACATCAACTCTAAGGACTTAGACACCAACCCTAGACATTTGTCCTTGGATATGTGAGTGAAAAAAATTGGATAAAATCTTATCACTAGGATCTAAGTTCATCAAGGTGAAAAAAATACTCCAAAGTAGAAATAATACAAATAACTAACTTGGGCTATCCCTTTTACACATGTAATGGATGCCACAATTTTACAAATGATCTCCTTTGACCATGACAAAGAAATTGCGAACTACAACTAGCTAGTGTCTTTTATCTGTTCATCATATTGGGTAAATTGGGTGGTAACAACTGTTGGAGGAGCTAGTCGGTGAGCCGATTAGTCAAGTTAACCGACTAATCAGAGATTAGGTTGGCCTCCAAAGGTTGTGTCAGTTTACTGAACCAAGAAGTAGTTAATCATAACCATTTTGTAATCATACATAATAGGCTATTGAGCCAATTAAGAACTTGGTTCAGTTTTTGTATATGTATGGACCCTCATGTGATTCTATAATATAATCTGTTATTCTACTATTTGTTCTTATCTCTTGTCTCTGTATGTTTATATGATTATATATGTGTATTATTGGTAACCTTATGTGATCTGTGAGATTACAACATTGGTTTCGTTGCCGGTAGTACATATACGGATGACATGACCATACATAAATGATATCAGAGTGAGAGATTAAGAATTCATGGGAGTGTAAAATTGCAAATTATTTACAAAATTACGCGAGAAGAAACAGATTGACCATTGCTCAGGTGAAGAAGAAATTGTTCATAGAAACCCATGAGAAATTTGTAGAATCGGTGCCTTAGTTGTTAAAAAAACTATTAGATGAAGCCAGAAGCAACTAAAGACCAAGAATTACTTAAGAAACTAATACGAGGAGGAAGAACAAACCTGTCGGAGTGGTTTGAGAAAATTGCAGACGAATTTTGTCAAGAACAAGCAGTAGAGGATAGAGTTTCAGTTGAAAGTATTGAAAAAAGATTCTATATCAACTTTACTGAGCAATTTCTTTGTTTGCTACTGACCCTGTTGTTCAAATTTCTAATTGAAAGAGGAGTAGGTCATATAGTTGAACCTCGACCATCACTCATCGAACCTCCTGCAAACACTAACTGGGAAGAAAAACAAAAGGCATGGGAAAAAATTATTACATAAAGGGAGTGGGAGTACTTCCTGAACAAATAGACAGAACTATCTGAGCTTACTAAAGCGCCAGGTAGGCTATGGGGGGGTAGCTAGCCATGTGTTGGGGCAGAGTAAAAGGATTCTAGTTGACCTAAGAAATACGACCACCAGCAATGAAAAATTGACCTAAGAAGGAAATTGAGCGGATAATGACTCACCAAGGTACATCAGACCTACAAAATATAGAAAGGGAGAAGAGGCATACAATAAGGGAAGAGATACGAGAGCAGCTATAGTGCTCCAAAGAAGAATGGTTTCCAAGGTGACAGAGCATGAGGAAAATCCACCGCAGTCGGGTTATGACTGGCAGGAAGAAGGCATAGATGAAGAGGTGTTGCAAATGGAAGAAGATTTGTGGATAGAGCAACGAGAAGCTCTTAAACTAGAAATACCCTAGGAGGTAAGACCTCTGTCTCCCATAAATATGAGTACCGGAATGTAGGCCATTGTTGAGGAGGACCTGAGACTAAGATCTGGTGAGTTCGGTATATGGAACCGACTAGACGATGAAGTAAATGATGATAATCATCTAGTGATCCGTCGACCAGAGGAAGGAAATTGGGTTACACTTCAAGCGTACTCGTCCAACCGAAGCATCCATTTACTCTACCCTAGACATGAAGGAGCACCCTCATTCCAAACATAGCTTTACAAAACACAGACCAATCAGAACTACGAGCACAACAATGCAGTTGGACATCGACAGAAGAAGTTGAAACATAACCGAAAAACAAAATATCTGATGGAAACAAAAGTTTCGTTGAGACTAGCTGTGGAAAAAGACATACAAGGAATATCCCACTACCCCCACCACCACCCCCGCCACTGCCATCCCCCGAAGGAGAAACCGATTCCGACATCAGGCATGGTTAAGCACACATCCCCCTCTATGAGGGCGACGAAGACCCCGGGCGACATTGGTTCTTCTGCGAGTCAACATGGGAGGCCAATCAAGTTATAAATGAGGATAGACAAATGGAATAGCACGCATGTGCGCTACAAAAAAGAGCATTAAATTGGTATATGACCTATACCGAAAGAACACCTAATGCATCCAAAGTAGAGATCAAGCAACAATTTCTGTCCTTCTTCAAAACACCAGATGCAAAGCATCTAGTAGCAAAAAATCTCAACTCTACAGTTCAGAAACCAACAGAAACTGTTCGAGACTATGATAAAAGATGGAAATAACTCTTGGGACAAATAGAATATGTTATTGATGAATAATTATTAATTCAATGGTTTCTTGTAGGGCTCTCCTAAAAGATCTGACGACATATAAGTCTGGAGACATTTAAAACGTACGAAGAAGCACTGGAAAAAGCTCTATAGGTCAAAATGGATGAGGAATACCCAACATAACCTGTCGTCGACGCACAAATTAAAGAATAGTTAGAAATCACACAGAAATCCTTGCGGTAACTGAACCTCAAGGTTCAGGATATCTGGTGCACAAAATGTTCTACAGCCGACCACACCAAAGATAATTGTCGACATGATGCAATTCAACAAGATGTCTATTTTGTTCAGACAAAATGTTTTTTGGATACCTGTCAGGAGCATGGAGATCATATGACAAAATATTTCCCATACAACATGAAGAATGGGAAAACTTTTTGGTGTGTGATCTGTGAAGTTAAGAGCTATGCAACAACCGACTGTCACTTAAATCTGAAAAATCAACAAAACTATCAGGAAGTCTACCAAAAAATGATGTGGCCCAGAACAATGATAATGTCTCAAACGAACAAAACGTACCAAACACTCGACAATATGAAGGTCGTAGATACGAATGCCAATTCGATAACCGTTGTGGAGGATTTGGAGGTCGAGGACGATTCTATGGAAATTGTGACAATTGACCACGACGACCGATTAAATGCTTCACATGATATAAATAAGGACACCGATATGCAGATTGTCCATATAAAGATAGAACTGACCTAAAATTTTGTACTAACTGTGGTGTGGGTGACCACTCATTAGAATATTGTCCCACCATACTTGAAAAAATTAATAAAAAGAAGAATGTTAATGTCATGTCTTGTGTTCAAAAAAGTGATATAATGTGCACAAAGAACCTACACATAATAACTAGATAAGGAACGAAAACTGGAGGTGACAATCCAAGAATAAGTAAGATTAAAGATAAAAATGAATATCCTAACCCTATAAAGCAAAAACAATTGTATAATGATGCATCAAGCATGTTTCAAGAATTTTCTAGACAACAAGATGTCTATGACAAATCACAGAACACACTTCGTGAACTATTAAACCTAATACATAAAGATAAGTCGGTGGCACAATTCATTGATCTACTACATAATATTAAAAACAAAAATGATACAGATAAACAGAATAATAAGGAAGAGAAAAAAGAAGAAACATCTATGTTATTAAGACAACAGTACACAACATTTTTATTAGCACACAAAGTACTGCAAGAACATGTGGAGGAATCAACTATTATAGAAGAAGTACTGCGCAGCTGGTACACCCACTATGGCCAAGTATTTCAATAGGCTCGAGAAATCGGTGAACATATCAAGACACTAGAGAATCAACAGGGTCTTGACCAAGCAATGTGGAGCACAATACAACATCATATTGTATTGGAAACAACGAAGCTAAAGAAGCTAGAAAGACAAGCTCATCAGTGGGTAAACCAGGCTCTTTCCAACATCAAGAAAATGGACACAATCTGTCCACAAATGAAAATGCTGAAGAATACAGCAGATGAAAACGCCCAATTTTTGGGGCCCGACATGAACAATATTATAGAACTCTCAATTCATGAGAAAATGGCGACTCTATCTAACATTACAATCTTGACCATAGACATCCAGAGAGCTCTCCGCAGTTGGGCATATTTTCAACACCAACTAGCCATTTCAGCAGAAGCCATAGTCGAAGTATGTGTACAAAGAAAACCATCTATTAGACTGCACATCCCATGAATACAAAACAATGAAAAGGAAGCTACTTGAGGCAGAGTTTTGTACCTCCCTTGTTTCTTTGGGACCAAGAAAGATTTTGTTCCTAGGGGAGATGTTGGAGGAGCTAGTCGGTGAGCCGACGAGTCGAGTTAACCGACTAATCAAAGATTAGGTCAGCCTCCAAAGGTCGTGTCGGTTGGTCGAACCGACAAGTAGCTACTCATAACTATTTTGTAATCATATATAATAGGTTGTTGAGCCAGTTAAGAACTTGGTTCAGTTTTTGTATATGTATGGACCCTCATGTGATTCTATAATATAATGTGTTATTCTACTATCTGTTCTTGTCTCTTGTCTCTGTATGTTTATATGATTTTATATGTGTATTATTGGTAACCTTATGTGATCTGTGATATTACAACAACAACTAGCTTATACATGGGGATGTGTGCTTGATATTTGGAAAGTCTATAAGAACTCCAAAATCTCCAACCTATGACCTCTAAAAACATTTCAATCTTGATAGGCAAACTTTTAGTAGCACATTTTCATATAAAATCCATCCAAATGAAATACCAACTGCATTTATAGAAAAATGAAATTAACTAACAAAGGAAACTATGAATCCTAAGTACTGAAATGAAATAAATGCTCATCCAAAGGAGCAGATTTATCCTATGATATTCTATTGCCTAAGATGAAGTAATTTTTTAGGTGAAATCATAAATCCAATGTAGCCACCTCAATGCTTTATCAATGTCAAAGCTTCTTCCATTGTGTTTGGCTACTAGCCAAAAAATGACACATCAATCATCATATGCAAACTTATTGAAATCTTCATGATGGAAGGGAAAAACATGAGATCATGAGTATCTACAATATCATCATACTCCTGGCAAGAGTGGAAAGTATCATCACAAGATTCTTCTATCCAACATTATATAGGGTTTAAAAAAACATATATATCATTAGAAACCAACAAAAAACTTCACATTCATCCAAAAGGGTAAGGCTTCTGGACTGAAAATTTTATGTAATAATATTAGCACAGTGTTGCTCCATATCATGAAAAAACTATGCACATGAAGATAGTGGCTGAAAATGAACCTCCATGGGTTACCAGTAAAATTGATTTGTTGTCCCAAGTCTAAATCATTATTACTTATGCATGGTTGGAAATGATCATAGGAATAGTCTAAATGTGCCCCTTCCAAACAAAGTAGTCCAAATGTCTCAAAATCGACACTTCCTTCTAAGTATATATCATAAATGGGTTTTCTAAACATGTCTAATGGATGTCATCCAAATCCTTATAAAAATTATGGAGGCAACATCAATAGTAACATATCCTTGTTTTCCCATATCCCCATCTTAAATATAAGCACAACCATCATCATAATTATCATCCTTAGAAGGATCAGTTTCAAAAATATGAAAAGGGGACAGGCTTACCAAACCCTCATCACCATGAGGAGAACAAAGAGGAGTGTCAACCTGCACCTCACAAACCTCATTATGAATTTCTTCACGAGCTTCGAAAAGGGATTCTTTCTATGAAATTTTGCATGTTCTTCGATAAAACTAAGTAAATTTTTATTTGAAGAACATTCCAATTGCACATAATGTGATCGTTTCCATCAATTCCAATGAAACTAGTTAACATTCTCTGCAAGGAATTGAGTCTAAATAACTGAACCAAAATGAAATGAATCCATAAGTAAATGATGACACCTGATAAGTACCCATATACAACACAATAACATTTTATAAACAGATCGCATGGCTGTAACATTCTATTTTTACAAAAACAAAGATTTCAATCCACAACAGAGATTTCACCGCAATGTACCTTGTTTCCAATTTAACTTTCCAAATGTCAAATAAAGAGAAATATATGGATATTTAATCTCATGTAAATCGTATAAGGGGTAGCCTATATTCATATGGTTGGAGATTTCCTCCCATATACATCACATTAAATGACTCACAAAACTAGCTAATTCTACTCATTCAAATTTACTAGTAATTGTAGGAATCACTAGAATAATTATATCCGCAACTCATAGAATCATTCAAATGCCATTACAAATCTAAATAAAATATTTTATTAGTCATAACATATTTATATCTAATTTGAATATTTTTTCAAACACTTCATATGCAGAGTCACTAATCTACTCAAAACAATTCCATTGAAGGAGATAGAATTTGGAAATTGATCTAGAATTTCGGAAGACATTTCCCAAACACTATAAAAAAGATTTACCCTCACATTCTCACACACAATTAATATTATTTATCAGACATAAGCATTAAAATAACACTCAATAATTTTAACAAACAATTCATGTGCCAAGTCTCCAAACTATGCAAAACATTCAAATCAAAGAACTAGATTTTAAATAAAAGGTAGAAGCATCAAATCGAATTGTCTTAAACCATTATGAGACTACTATACCATCAAAATACACATTATATAATGAACAGGGGAAGAATTATTGGTTTTGTAGCATAGGTGAAAAAGAATCATTTCCTCAAATAATTTGTGCACAAATTCCCAAAAAGTAGTTTCCAATTCCTTCACAAATTTTATTTGCATAGATAGATTGAATTCCATGAGATTTTTTTAAAACTATATCATACATTTCATAAAAATATTCATGTGCATCCATAACTAAACCATATCAAATCAAAATAAATTAAATAAACATGAGATAAATTACTTATATTTTCCAAATACGTAACTAAAATTGACCGTGCCACATCCACCCAGTTGTAGACACAATGCAACCAAAAAATCACTTTGAAATGGTCACCCCCCGAGTCATAACCATTATTCCACAAGAAAAGGATAACTCAACCATAAATTCTCTCAATAAATCAGTCCAATCACAACACAATTGCAATTATGACCTCTACTTCCACTCTAGGAAAATTCCAGTGGTTCCAGGATAACAATCAAACCGCAACCCAATGGTAAGTAGCACTTCCAAGACAGGGCAATTCCAATGGCTCTAGGAAAAATACAAGTGACTCCAAAGTAACTCAGCTTGGGAAAAAACTCAGCAAGAATCTCATACCAAGAGCATCAAAATAAAACCGCAAGAGCAAAAGCATGAATCGACACACATGAGTGACTTCCAACACAAGCAAATCAAATTCCTTCATGAGAAATTCGAATTGGGAGAGAGAGAGACAAAAGCATGAGAGTTGCATTCCAAAAATAGAAAATAGGATTTACACATTAAGTGGCTACACTAAGAGGCACCCTAATCCAACTCATGAGAGCGCACTAGGTGAGAGAGGGACTCCAATCCTCAAATAAAAATTAATCTCAAGGTAAATAAAACCAAGGAGTAACATAACATGTGATGGTACGTAACCAAGAGGGTCCATCAAGTGCATAATAAGGGTGCAAAACATCAACATGGGGTTAGCACACATATGTAAACACTTTTCCACAACCCATTTCTCATAACATCATGGTTCCTCATACTCTCTTTCATCACATCGATCGTATGGTTGTTTTTATTTTATTAATTATTTTATAAGTTCAACATAATACAATTAATAATAATGTGCAAACCATAGTCCAAGAAACTTATGTCACTATGTCCAACATAAATACAATAATTATATGTGTAGGGGTTAAACCAAATGGTATTATAATCCTTCCCCCTAAGCCATGCATCGTCCTCGATGCATACACATACATGCCGCAAAATCTCAAAACACATGAGTGTTTGCCTCCCTCACCACATCTTCCAATTCCCAAGTCACATCCTCAGGAGTATAGTGGCTCCACTGCACCTTAACTTGAAAAATTTATCTGTTCATAAGCAACTTGGTCTTCTTGCCTACAATGACAACATACTCTACTCGAAAGTCTCCTTTCGACTCCACTAGTCATATCAAATATTTATATAAAAGATAATCAATATCATGTATACCTGTCGACATGAAATCATATATATACCAACATGCCAACAAGGATCACATGTCAGTATCAAAATAATCTAAGCAACTATATATCATAGCATATTCATCATCATCTAATGTAAAACAAAAGCATCTACTCTACAATTTACCTGTATCATATTTCAATCATTTATATTCCTAAGACCATGCACATACTTTTTCAACAAAGAGACATGAAACACATTATGCACTTTTATGCTATGAGGAAAATCTAGTTCATGAGAAATTGGTCCTATCTTTTCCAAAATCTTAAATGGACCGCAATATCTAGCTGCAAGTTTAGAAAATCACCCCAAGTCTAAAGTACTCATTCTCAACTCCACTTTAAAAAATGCATGATCCCCGACCTGAAAGTGTCTGTCAATCCTATTCTGATCTGCATAAAAAATTTGTCTATCCTGTGCTATTTTTAAATTCTAATTAATCCTGACCATATTAGCTTCCATTTCCTTTAATAACTCTGGCCAATTGATAAATTTGTATGTCGGATTGTCCCAACTAAGAGGCGTGTTGCATTTTCTTCCATACATTGCTTCAAAAGGAATTACTTACAAAGAAGAGTGATAATTGTTGTTATAATCAAATTCCACAAGACACAAATAATTTTCCTATTTACTAGGTTGATCCATTACATACATTCTTAAAATGTCTCCAATAACTTGATTAACCCTTTGTGTCTATCCATCTGTCTAAGGATGATGTGAAGTACTCATATTCAAATCTGATCTAAAACCTTTAAACAAGCCTTTCCAAAAATGACCTATGAATTTTGAATCCCTATCTGACACAATTGCTTTCAGAATACCATGCAATCTAGCTACCTCTTTCATATAAATATATGCTATTTCAGTTGCTTTATGTGTAGTCTGAAATAGTATAAAGTGAGTTTCTTTAGTTAATTTGTCTACCACTACCATAATAGGATCATGTTGTGACCTTGTCTTAGGTAATTTCATGTTAAAATCCATACTAACTACATCCCATTTCCATTCTGGTATCTGTAAAGGTTGAAACAAAACTGCAAGATGTCTATGTTCAAATTTTGGCTTTCTAACATTCTATGCATATAGCTATGTAATATGCAATTTCATTTCCATTCTTGCCCAGTAATAATTCTTCTTAGTTGTTGTTGATGTATTTTGATAACTAGAGTGACCTGCATATGGTACATCATGCATTTATTCTAAAACCAATTTCTTTACGTTTTCTGAGTTATGAATGTAGACCATGTTCTTATGCTTAAGTATTCCATCTTCCAGTTTATAGTGTTCAAACTTATGTGTTGTTCTCTGTTGCGATAATCCTGCTTTTACCTATTGAAATAATTCTTGTGTACCATTTGCTCTTTTTTCTATCATTTAAATCTGAAGTGCTAGTACTGATAGCTACATGCATCACATGCATTTTCCTACTGAGTGCATCCACCACTTTATTTTATTTTTCTTTTATATGTTTAATGTCAAAAATGTATTCACATAGTAGTTCCATCCATCTTCTTTGCCTTGCATTTAGATTAAGTTGTTCAAACAAGTATTTTAGTCCATGGTGATTAGTTCTTAATTCAAATTTATTTCCCATTAAGTGGTGCCTACATATCTTTAAATCATGTATAACTTCTCCTAATTACTTTAAGTCATATGTAGCATAATTTTTTTTGTGTTCCTTTAACTTCCTGGACTCATAACAAATAACTTGACCATTATGAGTTAAAACACCACTTATACCCTGGTGACATGCATCTATACATAGCACAAAATTTTCATCTGGATTTGCAATTTTCAAAACTAGTGCACTAGTAAGCATCTCTTTAAGATTATGAAAACTTGTTTCACATTTAAATGTCCAATCAAACTTTATACCATTATTTTGTAAAGAAGTTATCAGATGTGCAATCTTTGAAAATCCTTATATAAATTTGCGATAATAACCTACTAATTCCACAAAATATCTAACTTCTAGTACATTTTGTGAAGGAGCCCTGTGTTCTTTTTCGAAACCAACGTTTTGGACTACCAAATAATTGAGTCCATCATCAGGGCAGAAACTCAAAACAAGAGAATGCAATGAACGATAAAGGGGTATTAAGCAATAAATAGATGGTCGAGGAGGATTAGGAAACTGAAACTGGCCTATCTTTTCCAATTCCCTTTAATCATATTAATCAAAGGTTTCCAAGTATTACTTAATTTCAAACCATCATCTTTATTTAAATTATTATTTCTTTTTTCTATTTCCATAGCCTCTCTTATCCTCCTCTTGTTGTAGTTGTCTTCCCTAGCAATAAGAGAAGCTTTTTCAATGCAAACTTGATGAGAGGTATTGTGTGAATGCTCCGCTAATGCATACTTTCTAGTTCGTACATGGATAATATCAGCTGAATGTTCCTTGAGGTGAGCTTTCAATGACCAACCCATTTCTCCAATATAACCTTACCACATGAACAAGGAACTTCATACACTCCTTTTTGTTGTCTTTGGTCTAGCACATCTTTTGCAAAATCAACAGACCTTCTGATAGAGTCCCAGGGGGGCATGCAACCGTGATGCCCCTTTTTTTCATGATTTTAGCGAGACTATTTATGGTTCCTTTAATATAAGGCAAGGTAATCATGAGGACCTTAAAATATTTTTCATGATGGTTTTCTTTATTGATTGCTTTATTAATTTGTCTATCATGGTAACCATTCTTCTTAAAAACCATTCTGAGGTGATCTAGTTCATTCTTGAGGTGATATGCATCTAAAATTATTTGCGATCTTGTAGAAAGTGTACAAATGACATCGACCTTTTAGGTAGGGTGATGGTGAGAATTTGCATGAATATATCTATATGTGTGTGTGTCCTTTCTGTACACCTCGTATCCCATCCCCCCATCCTCTTTCTTGGTGAGAAGAACATCTAGAAAGGGAAGTTTGCCATCATTTTCTATCTTAATAGTGAATTTTATATGTTGAAATAAACTATTAAGGTGCGCAAGCAAATCATGCAACTTTTCAATCCTATGGTGCCATTTAGCAAAAATATCATCGACATACCTTTTCCATTCATCCGAGGTAATAGGGAAATAATCGATGGCTTTCATTTCGAAATGATCCATATAAGTGTTAGCAATAACAGGAGACAAAGGAGAACCCTTAGCCACCCACTAAATCTTCTCATATATATTACCATGATAGGAGAAATAAGTAGACTTTAAACAAGTTCTTACCAAAATGGTAGTGTCAGCATCTGTAATGTATTTGATGACATCACTGGCATCCTCTATGGGAATCATTGTGTAAAATGAGACAATGTCAAAGCTTACCAAAATTTCATGTTTATTAACCTCAATGTTTTTTACCCAATCAACAAAGGAAGCAGAATTCTTTACGAAGGAAGAAGTGTTTCCAGCTAGAGGAAGAAGCTTCTTAGCTAAAAACTTGGGAAGTAGATAAGTCGAAGAGCCTATGGTATTCATGTTCGATCTCAAAGGTACTCCATTTTTATGAATTTTTGGTAATCCGTAAATCCGAGGTAAGATAGCATTCATAGGGATCAAGTTCTTATTGGTGGAATCGTCCAAGGAAGAGTTTTTAATGATCTTGGAAATGTCCTTCATAATATTTTTGCTTGGTTCTTTATCAATTCATAATTTCATTTAGATTTTCACGAGGAAAATTCATTTTGAATAGGAGGAAGCCTTTGTTTTTGGTGTTGCCAATCTCGATGCACGTTTTGGACTCTATAGATGAGCCCATCTTCAAGAGAATGGATATCTCAACGGAATGTGAAGCTATGATGTTTTGTATAAATATTAAACTAAGGCAAAAAAACATTTTTAATATTCACCATGTCGACTTCTAGATGAATTTTTTTTTTTGCCTTAGTTTACTATTTATACAAAACATCATAGCTTCACATTCCATTGAGATATCCCTTCTCCTGAATATGGGCTCAACTACAGAGTCTGAAACGTGCATCGAGATTGACAACACCAAAAAACAAGCCTCCTCATCTTCAAATTCAATTCATAATTGCTTTTATCTTTTCGAGGTCAACTGATATTCATTCTTCTGATACAATGTGTTCTAAGTAGTGAATGTTGTTCTGATAAAAAGGTCACTTACTTAAATTAACATAAATTTGATACTCTTTGAGTGCCTGCATTACCTATATAAAGTGTTCTTTGTGTTCTTTCTTTGTCTTAGAGTAAACTAGTATGTCATCCAGGAAAACAATCACAAACTTGTCCAAATATTTTCAAAAAATCCGATTCATCAAGTACATAAAGGTAGCTGGTGCATTTGTCAAACCAAATGGAATAACTATAAACTTGCAGTGAGCATATCTTGTTTAAGAAGCAATCTTATTGATGTCCTCTTCCTTAATTCTAAACTAATGATAACCCAACTTGAGCTCTATCTTTGAAAATATTGTGGAACCCCCTAACTAATAAAATAAGTCATCAATTCTTGGTAAAGGATACTTTTTATTGGTATTTAATTTGTTTAACTGCCTGCAATCTATGAAAAGTATCAAGGTACCATCTTTATTTCTTACAAACAAAATGGGTGCTCCCCAAGGTGAAACATTGGGCCTGATATAACCTTTCTTTAATAAATCCTCTAACTGCAGCTATAACTCTTTCAATTTAGGTGTACTAATCCTATAAGGGACTTTAGATGAAGGGATTGTACCTGGAACTTGATCAATAGTAAATTCTATATCTCTTGTAGGAGGAATTCTGGGTATCTCTTGAAATACATCTACAAATTCCTCTAATACGAGGTAGTCTTGCAACTGAGGTTACTTTAACTTAGATTCTTCTAGGTGAGCTGTATAAATATGACACCCTTTTCTAAAACATTTCTTTAACTATAAGGTTGTAACCTGTATTAAAGATATTGATCTATGTATTAATTTAACATCTACTATGTTTCCTTCCTCATTTAGACATGTGTAAGTATTATTGTAACAATCCAAGATAGCTCGGTGTGTAGTCAACCAGTCCATACCAATCAAAACATTGTAAGAGCCTAATGGGATAACATTCAAATCTGCTAAAGTCTTTAAACCATTAATTTCCAAAGGACATTGTATTACTATTTCTGTGACTTTTCTTTTAGTTCCAGTTTCCAACTGTACAAGACATGTTACATCAAGGTTACTTTTCTTAAGAGAACAATTCAAAACCACACTAGGTGCAACATAATTGTTACTACCTCATGAGTCAATTAAAATAGACACGGTTCCATTACCGATCTTACTTAACACTTCTATCATGTGAGGCTGATGATTTGTATGCCTACCTTCCAAAGCTGCATAAATCCTCTAAGTCTTACCAACATCACCTACTCTTGCTTCCTTAATGTTGTGAATGTTTTCTCCTTTCTTATGTGGGCAATCCCTTGCATAGTGATTCTCATTACAATTCCAGCATCTAATAGGAGGTCTCTTATCTGAATCTAGTTGCTTATGAAAATTACCACTTTTGTTAACAAGAGGCTTGGTTCCCTTCTTTATTTGGTCTTGTGTAAAACTCTTCTTATCCTTCAAGTTCTTATGTTCCTTATTCTTATCCAGCTTATAAAAATGGTTTTTCCTTCCCAATTACTTCTTTGAGGGTCTTGGGATTATCATACTGAATCTTATCCATGTAAAAAGTTGGAATTCCACTTAGAAATATTTGAATTAACTTTCTCATATTTTATATAGTCTGCATAAGTTAGTAGTTCAAGACATCTCTTCTCCTATGCATCCATAGTTAAATTGCCCATCTTAAGTTCAAATAACTCTTCCATCTTATTATCATAGTATTTATCTGGAAGGTATTCTTGTTGAAAATACATTTTAAACTTTTTCCTAGTGATATTTTATTCTTTAATATATTTCGTTTTAACCAAATGTTCCCACCACAGAGAGGTTCTTCCCTACAAATGATAGATAGTTATTCGTGCTTCCATGGTTGATGAATGAGTATGCAATTGGAAAAACGTTTGGATCCCTACTAACCAGGCTTGTGGTCCTTCACCCTGTTTAACTTTGCCTTCAAAGGTTGGATTTTTAATCTCTCTTAATTCTCCCATCAACTGATCATTTGCATACCTTATTCTTCTACTATTATGGTCATCTGAAAATCTGGCTAGAGTAGTCTCAAGACTTCTATCTCTTTTTGTCAAGGGAGGTGTACGTTAATTGTGTCATGGAAAGTTTTTTTACTTTTTCTTTATTTCTTATCTTGGGTATTATTTAGGGATATTAGTTGTTTCAGGGCTATTCTTGAAGGTGAGTAATCATTTCATTACATTTGTTAACCGAGTCTTCTAGGTTAACGAATTAATTACTTCTCCTCATTGCTACATACTCCTCTTTAGGGCCATAAGGGGTTGTTTGTTTAACTTCCATCCTCTTTTGTTTTTCTCCACAAAGTCTTCTTGGGTTAAATTAATTACTATGAGATGCAACGTGTTCATTGTAAGCTTTTTTAACATTCCATTATCAAATTTATTTATTTTCTCAAGTAATAATTAATTATGATCTAGTTAAGAAGAAACAAAGCATAGTATATTGGTCTTCAATTTTTCAAATAAATAACTAAGCAAATGCATAAAATAATATAATTATTTCCAAACATATTCTAAATATTCAAAAAAAAAATCATGTTTCACAATATAGTAGCACTTTCATAATAAACTTTTATATATGCAACATTTAACTTTTATTTAATAAAGCAAATTTAAAGCGACAAATAGGCCCAATAGCCGTAGTGTTACAACCACAACTCTGATACTACTTGTAACGTCCTCTAAGGATATAAAATGGTCTCATGTACATATAATTATCTCTATAATTCTAATTAGATAATTTTAGCACAACTTATTAGTCAAACAAATATTTAATTTCAACAAAAATCACTTTAATTACCAATAAATTCAATACTATTCCAACAAACGATCCAAGGGATGGAAAAGTTTATTAAAATCATATAAAATCATCAATCCTTCAATCCAATCCAAATCATAAATAAATTCCACCTCTAAAGGCGATTTACTCTTGATCATGATTAACAAATAATTAGTGTTCTGATTATGACACTTCGCGCACAATAGACGACACTTAACATAATTTCACTTGCTTATGAAATAACCATCGATTATCAATATTGATAGATTAATAGCATTCAAATAAATTTAAATAAGGCCTAATTACCAAAATTACAATAATTAATCATGGTAATTATGAAAGAAAGTCCACAAGACTAGTTCACTAGTTTTGCAATATAAGCGGCTAGTCTTGCACAAAATCAATGTATAACCATGCCATTAAACTTAAAATAAATCCTACAACAATTAAAAAAATATTTGAGCATGCACCTATATACAATTAAATGTTTATTTACAGATGATTCCAATTGCACATAAGGAATTCTTTTTAATCAATTCTAGTGAAACTAGTTAACATTCATCACAAGGAATTGAGTCTAAATAACTGAACCAAAATGAAATGAATCCATAAGTAAAGGATAAAACTTGATAGTATCCACCTATAGAACAGAAACATGTTATAAATAGAGCACATGGATGTAGCATTCTGTTTTTTTATGAAAACAAATATTTCAATCCACAATTAGGTATTAATTTTCACTACAATGTACCTAGTTTCCAATTTAACTTTCCAAATGCCAAATAAAGAGAAATTTATGACTATTGTATCTCATGGAAAATATATAATGGTTCACCTATATTCATATGTATGTATATTTCCTCCCATATACATCCCACTAAATGACTCACAAAACTAGTTAATTCTTTTCATCCAAATTGACTAGTAATTCTACGAATAGCTAGAATAATTAAATACACAGCTCATAGAATAATTAAAATGCCATTAAAACCCTAAATAATATGTTTTATCATTCATAATAGAGGTATATATCATTCAAACATTTCATCAAACACTTCATATGCAAATTCACGTATCTACTCAAAACAATTATGTTGAAGGAGCTAGAATTTGGAAATTGATCTAGAATTTCATAAGACATTTCTAAAACACTATCAAGAAGATCTCCTCTTAAATTATCATACGCATTTCAAGTGTATTTATCAGACATAAGAATAAAAATAACACTCAGGATTTTTTACAAACACTTCATGTGCCAAGTCTCCAAACTATCTAAATCAATATAATCAACGAACTAGTTTTCAAATAAAAGGTAGAAGCATCAAAGAGCAGTGCTTAAACCATTCTGAGGATAATATACCATAAAAATACACATTATATAATGAACAGGGGCATAAATATCAGTTTTGTAGCAGAGGTTCCAAATATTCATTCCTCAAACAATTTGTGCACAAAATCCCAAAAACTAGTTTCCAATTCCTTCACAAAATTTACTTGCTTAAATTGATTGAATTCCATGAGAAATTTCTTCCACAAATAGCTCATACGTTTCATCAAAAATTTCATGTACAATCCAAATAAATTAAATAAACATGAGATAAAACACTTGTACCTTTTCCAAATATGCAACCAGAATCAATTGTGCCACATTCCACCCAATCGTAGACACAACACAAGCCAAAACTCACTTTGAAATGATCGCCCCTGACATGGAACCATGATGCCAAAAAAAAGGGCGCACTCAACCACAAAATATATCAATAAATCATTCTACCATAACCCAAGGGAAATATGACCTCTACTTCCACTCCAGGGAAATTATAGTGGCTCTAAGGCAACAATCCAACCACAACCCAATGGCAAGTAGCATTTCCAATCCAAGGAAATTTCAGTGGCTCCAGGACAAATACCAATGGATCCAAATTAAATCAGCTTGGGCACAAGATCAACAAGGACCACATACCAATAGTAGAAAAATCAAACCATGAGTTCCAAACACCATCACAAGAGCAAAAGAATCAACCAACACACACGAGTGACTTCCAACACAAGCAAATTGAATTCCTTCATGAGCAATGAGAGAGAGGGACACAAGCGTGAGAGTTACATTTCAAAAATAGAAAATAGGAGTTACACATCAAGTGGATATACTAAGATGCACACTAAACCAACTCATGAGGGCACACTAGGTGAGAGAGGGACTCCAGTCCTCAAATAAAAATTAACCTCAAGGTAAATAAAACTGAGTAACATAACACATGAGGGTACATAACAACAAGGTCCATTAAGTACATAAGAAGGGTGTACAACATCAAAACAGGCTCAACACACATAAGTAAACACTTTTCCACAACCCCTTGCTCATTACATCATGGTTCCTTAAACCCTCTTTCGTGGCATCTCTCGTCCGTTTGTTTTTATTTTATTAATTATTTTATAAGTTCAACATAATAAAATTAATAATAATATATAAACCACTGTCCAGGTTCATTGTGCCACTATGTCCAACATAACAACAACAATAATATGTCAAACGGCTAAACCAAAGGGTATTACAACATCTAATTATTTTGGACATGCACATGCATGCATATATATTTCAATAACATGCATGAACATACAATGTTTTTCTTATATGTACTCTTAAGTTATTCAACTGATTATCAGTTAAATCTATGCATGCAAATACATCTACTTAGAATTTCCTTGAAAAATTATAGATTAATGCATGCACGAAATAAGTAAAGAGGGAATATTTGTTTTTGTATTTGGATGGTTGAGAAAAAAATTAGAGAAATGTAGTTATGCCTTATCACAAATCTAGGAAATGGAGTTGCAATACCCCTAATTTTGAATTGGAATGCATTAATCAAAATTATGTAAATGATGTAAATATTTTAGTATGGATTGCTAGTGGAGAGCTCAAGGCCAAGCTACAGTTGGTTCTCTATTAGCACATATCAGGTTGGACTCCTTCTATGCACACACCGAAATCCCCTATAAATATGGATCACCAAAGAGAATCATGGATTGGTGAAGCATACACCTTAGCACATAAGGGTGTTTTGTAGGGAAGGTATTGTTGGAGCCAAGGCTGTGGTTGCTGAGTGAGATCTGTAATACCCCAGTTGTTAAGCCCCAAACTTATGATCTTTCATGTGACATATGTTCTTTTGCATTATGGACTTATGATATTTTATATGACTTTCGACTTACGTTACTTTACATGATTAATGTGATTAAGGACTTATGATCATTGTTTGATAATATGATTTTGGAATTTGGCGCTATTATTAATATTAATGTTATTAATGGCATCATTTATATCTTTGAATGTTGTTACTATTGATTAAACAAACAACTGGCTCAACAAAGGAAACTAAAAGAATATGGGGGACCATGGATTCCACAAAGTGAGGGGTAATGGGGACATCCCTAACACCTTATAACTTGATGTTGGCTTTGGCTTAAGTTTGTCCATCCTAGTTCATATTTGCACATTGGTGACATTAATAATGTTAATCACCCAAACCTTGCACAATGGACCCTATTCTTTATTTTTATGGACTATGGATTTAATATTTCATCTTTTGCACACCTCGACGGGCCCCTCTTATCTAGGGTTCTCTTATTTGGAAGAGATTCCCTCACATTTAGGTGCTTTTTGTCATTTATGATCCCTTTTCCAAGTTTTTGGGGGTTATAAGATATTTTCTAGCTTCCACTATTACACAATGCATTGATGATCCTAATTTTGTGCTTCCATGATATTTAAGACCCTATTTGATGCCTTCTCTCACTGACTTCTCCCTCCTTTATTTTCTGTAACTCCCCTTATGCATTAGTGTGTCTCCATCTATTCTTCATGGCTCCACTCCTTTGTTTTTGGCAACTTCTCCTCATGGTGCTAATTCAGGAAAGGTAATCTCCTAACTAATCCACCACTCCACTAATTCAAGTTAAGTCTTCATGACAAAGATTAAAAATTACCTATCTCTAATTCGAATTTATCCCCTTGGGTTAGATTTGGACTCCTTGTACTGTTAATTCATATTCCCTCCCCTTGTTGAAACTAATCGTGAGCTTTGGACCATGTGACTTGTGCTATCTAACCATGTTGGGAATGTTGGTAGTATTGGGAGTGTATTGAGACTTAGAGTTAGTCTAGTTGTTTCCCTTTTGCTTCCATGATATCACTCTACTAGTCCAGGTTCTCACACAGGAAGCCAGGAAATGGGAATGACATGCTAGGTCATGTCCCATAGGAAATGGAGATGGACATAAAAGTAGTAGTGGTAAGCATTGTGGTTCTTGGAGGAGGTAGTTCCAATAGTTGCTAGACTAACTGTGCCTCTACCCATGGATCCATGGTATTATCTTGAAGGTGACTTGTTCAAGCAAGGAAGCATTGAGTGTGTCTACGACAAGGAGGAAAGTTGTCCTACTGTATCTAGTTGCTCATATCAGAGATAAGTATTTATCTCATGTTTTCATGTTTATTATAACGTTTTATTTTGTATGTGCAATGTTGGATGATTTGGTTATCCAATTTCTTATGTTTTTCTATCATGATGTTTTTGTAGTATGGATAAGTTTTACAAGTTATGGATCAGATTTGTTGTGCTCTATCTTTCTCTTTTATTCATTTTCTCTTCTTTGTAAATTATTAATGTGGCTCCATGGTATTTAGAGGGGAGAAACCATATGAGATGGTTTTCCCATGTGTGCTACTTTATGATTGTTGAGACCTATCCCATTGTATCTAAAACAATGTTTCCATAAATAATCTCCATTTGAATCACTGAAAAAGATTTTCGAATGAGTGAGATATGCCCATTTTGGTCCAACAACTTTCGGTGCCAAGATGAGCACACATGTTATTTGAATGTATATGGTTTTATGTACAAATATGTTATTAGTTATAGATATCGGTTTGGAATAATGTAATCATATTGTAAATTTTACCAATGGCTGGAAGGTGGCAGCAATCCAATCATTTTTTAGTAAGAAATGGTTGTAGGGGACAACCATCGGGAGCTTATTTTGAAGGTTGTAATTGCAGTCGATGTCTTATATTTCTATGATTCGGTGTGGTCATAGGATGCATCCTATGGAAGTGTCATGGTGTGTTTTTTCCTTAGTGTTTATCCTCACTAATAGCACACATTGAACAACGCCAAAAACTAATTAAATTTGTAAACATTTAACGACACAATACTTGACAATTATAAACTGTTTTCAATAATGTTTACGAAGTATAAGAATTTAATGTAGGAGATTAATCACACTATGTATGATAATTATAGATGCATTATTCATGCACTAGATATGATTTTGACCTCAAAGTTAATGCTGGTAGAGCTTATTAAGTGTTGCAATTATTTAACTAATGGAGACAAATCATTTAATTAAGTGTCACAAACTTAGTAATGATTCTTAAGTTAGACCTTTAATTAATCATTGAATGGTTAGTTGTCATAACCTTGTTTTCATCTAATTCCACTATGCTTAAACAAAAGTTTAGTGACTTTTCCTTGTCATGAGGGTTGGGGACACTACAGATCCATGTAGAGTTTTGTATGAGTGTTTGGCTAAGCATAGAGTGTAGAACAGGTTTTGGGATGAGAGAGAGAAGCCTTTAGGTGTTTCCTTTTCCCTAGTGGTCTCATAGCCCAGCTAGGGGGTTTCCTCTCAGTGGAAAGAGTATATGGTGGACATAGTGACTACAGTTATTGGGTGGAAAAACACTCTTACATAGCCAGTTTCTTGGATCTATGTTGGATATAGATAAGTTATAATTTCTATTTCAATGTATAATATTTTAATTGATGCTTATGATGACGAAGTTCATGATGATGATGATGGTTAACGTCCCCTGATACCAAACTTTGGTCTATCGAACCTAAAGAAGAGAATTAATTAGTTTGCTTTAAAGTTATATTTCTATGCTCAAAGAGCTTGGAAATAAGCGTCCCGAGCTTACTATAATTTTGACAGGCTAAAAGGCTAGGAAAGTCGGTATTGCAACAAAGATTATGAAACTGGGATCTAATGTGGGTGTACGCAGGGCACTCTAAGAGGAAGTGATTTTCATCTTCAATGTTCTTACTCTCACAAAGGTGGCAGATCCTTTCTACCCATGTTGTTTTAGGGATTGTCCAACGACCAGTTTCACTATGGAGCTCATGCGAGTTCGTTCTTATCTTAGCTATGTTAGTTTTTTTCTTAGTACTGATCAAAACAAAGAGATACTTTTGATCTTCTAGAGTAGGGTTGATGACCTCCTTATAATATCTTAATTTTCTTTTAGCCTCGAGATCTTTCTCACACCACAATTTTTCTTTAAACTTAGAAGAAATAATATTTTTAATGTTATTAATATTCTGCAAAGCAACATTTTCATCGATCTCCCAGTGATTTAACCAAGACCTAGTATCTTTATACCACCCACACTTGAGCCTTATAGTTTATTTCATTTGTGTATGTTATGATGCATTTGAACACGTATTTTAAATATTATGAAATCATAATTTGGCTATGGGGAAACATTTAGAATCTCGTAGTTCGTTAATGTCCCCTCTCATTGGTCGGATTAGGTGAAGAGGACGTTACATGAGTCACCGAGGAATACCCTAAGGGACTTTATTTCTTGAAAATATGAATAAGAGGAAGAGGTTGCATGGTATAACCTCAAGCTACTTAGTAGATGGGACAACCTGCATAAGTCATTTCTAAACATATACAAGGAGAGAGAGACCCTCTTTGGCTTCTTCCTTTATAGGTGTGTCCTACATGGAAAGAGTTAATATAACACCATCCAAACAAATGTAAGTATTCTAAAATTTACTTCCTTCAGTATAACTCAATAGTAGATCTATTCTAGCAAAACTATCATGTTAGATATTGTTAATTGTACAACATCAAGATTCATTCTCCAACCTAATCTTGTGCATCCAGGATTGGGCCTCATGTGATGAGGTAGATCTCTTGTGTTGGACTTAGTAACTTGGAGTAGATTCTTAGGTTGGACCTAAGGATGACTAAGCCTTCCGCTATAAAATATTATTCCTCATGTGTTGAGGTGAATTCTTGATTGATCAAAGTGATGATGTTGTAAAGTCTTGTAGTACAAGGCTCGGGACTTGTGTGTTTATCAAGTCATGATTTTCATATGGACCTCTAGTTATAGTAGATTCCTACGGGGTGGACCTCTAGTTATAAAGGTAGTTATTCTCATGAGGACCTCTAGTTATAGAGGTGCTTGATTCTCATGTTTATAGTAGGTATCCATGGGGTGGGCCTCCAGTTATAGAGGTAGATTCTTTGCATGTCAAAGAATTAATGTTTTGTGATATATTACTAACCATGATAATTTAATATGGATAAGTATATTAAGTCTCCTCTAGATACTGGCCACATCTAGAGTGAATTACTTTAGCATATGATCATTTGGTGCAAAGTAATATAATATGATCATAGCATCGGACAAGTCTTATGAGTATAATCTGATATGATAGATAATTAAAGTAAACATGTATTTATCATGATGTAAAGACAAAGAGTTAAATATATAAATATAAATGCATAGAGAAAGAGAGCAATCGAATTGCACATGAGATGAATTCAATTGACCAAGATGAACTTGAGTTATAAAGCTTCAGTTATAAATCTTCAATTAAATATCAATGTATGCATTAGTTAATCAAAAGGAAAACTCATAGTGATCACTTCAATAAATCAATTAGCACGAGTTTAGTTAATAATAGTTAACCAAGTGTCAATAAATATGGACTAGTTAACTAAAATGTTTTGCATTGATTACACTTTAGTTAAACTAAAATACGACACTTAAGTTAATCCAAGATGACACTTGAGTTATTGCATGATGACACTTAAGTTAACAAGTTTATTGAGTGATCATACATTCAGTTAAATGGTGAGTTCACTATGTTCTTAGTCAAGCCTCAGTTAATGCCAAAGATGAAAGGCAAGGCATATATATTATGCATGATGAAAAAACTAATGTACCCTATTAATTACCATGAAGGCAATTCGTAGTTTTGGTGCAAGTGGTGCACTAGTGGCATGCAACGATTCGTTATAATTTTAATGGCAGTGTTTATGGCTTATTATTAATGTGTTAGGGACATGGAAAGTTGATACAGTTGATCTCTATTCTCTATTGCTTAGAATTATCTCTTATTTAGCATCTAGGGTGTCGAATTCAAACTGCTATGGTGTAAAATACATTCTTTGAAATCTATCATAATTATACTTTGAAGATTTGTTGGGGGTTTTCATCCTCATTGTTTTGAGGGTTTTCCCCAGGGTACATATTGTGTTACGGTTAAATGTTTTATGGGATTAAATTGTCTATTGATTCCAGTATTCAATATTTATGATCTTAAAGTCTTAAAGTTCAAAGATCATCATATTTTCTCAAAAATTAATAGATACTACTCAGTGGGGTAGTAATACCCTTCCAATGAACACACTAGAATTAGAAATATATGCATAAAATAACAAGATACATTTTACCTCAAAAAATTCATGAAAAGTACAATAATGAGCCACACCACAACTAGCCTTCAAATCCTTTCTTTATTACATAAAACTTGGTATCCATTAGAGACAATACTACAACAATCTCAAAACAAAATAATAACCAACACAAATGAGACGAGGATAGCCTTTTAAATTGGAAAATAATAGTGTGGGGTATTCTCCATTCAAGGAATAAGAATGCACAACCTTTGGATGAGATCCCAAGGAAAAACAATCAGCATGTGCCACATCTGGAGCTAATCCCCATGACATGCAAGGAGAGAATGCAACACACTTGGGAAGAGAAGATCATGCAAGGAGGGGTGCCAACTTTGGGAGGAGAAACCAATGTTGATATGGATTTAACTATAAAAGTTGGTGATAACACAACCTTACTCCCTTAAATGAGAGACAACACATGCATGCACCTTTTTTAGGGGTTTTGAGGGAGCCTCTTATCCCTTCCTATGTCATCACATTATAATATGATATACTGAGAATAATATCTTATATGTGTATATGTTGAGTAAATCAGATTAAATGGTTGATTAGTTGGAGTAGGTGAAACCGCTTCAACTATCCATATCATTGTATGAATACCCATTAAGGCATGGATATAATCATGTTGGATGTCCTTCCTCATATGTTGTATTAATGGTTATGTGTGTGTGTTGTTCTTGGTCTCTTCTTGAATGTTGGCTGAAATCTATCCTTTCCACATGCATAAATTGTTAAACATACATCATCAAGAGTCATTCTCCGGACTTGTGAGTAATATTAGGTCCTATATATCCTCATGTGTTGAGGTGGTGATGTTGTAAAGTATTTTGAGTAATATCAAGGCCGAAAATTTGTGAGTAATGTAAAGTCATACTTGTGAGGAATATCAAGTCATGATTCTCATATTGGTACCTATGAGATGGACCTCCAGTTATATAGGTGAACTTGTGAGTATATCAAATTGTGATTCTCATGCAGTCCCCAAGTTATAGTGGGAAACCTTGAGGCGGGCCTCCATTTATAGAGGTGAAATGCTTTGCATGTTGAAGCATAAAATGTTATGTGATGTATTACTAACCATCGTCACAGATTCTTATTAAGTCTCCTTTAGAGATTAGCTACCTCTAGAGTGAATTGCTTTAGCAATGACTATATGGTATGAAAGTAATATAATATGATCATAGCATGTGAAAATTATTCTTAGTATAATATGGCATGATAGATAAATAAAGTTAACACATCTAGACCATGGAGTAAAGATAAAGAGATAATGCATAGAGAATTCAAATTCCCTAAATATGACTAAGTGAAATCGAGTTATTGAGATTTTTTCAAAGCCTCAATGTGTGCTTCAGTTAATTAAGGAACTCGCAATGATCACTCCAAAGTAAATCAATCAGCATGATTCAGTTAAAAATATTTAATTAATTGTTGATAACGAAGGACTAGTTAACTAAGGTATTTATACTTTAGTTAAACTAAAAGACGACACTTAAGTTAATCAAAAGATGACACTTAAGTTAATAAAGTGTTTGCATGACAACACTTGAGTTAAAGAACCGTGACACTTATGTTAGCATGTTAACTAAGTGATCATACTTTCAGTTAGATAATGAGTTCACTCTGATGTCAATTAAGCACCAGTTAATGTCAAGATGAAAGGCCTGGTGCATATGTTATGCATGATGTAGATTCAAATGCACTAAAATTATTATTCATGAAGGAAATTCACGCTTGTAGTGCAAGTGTGCACAATTATCATGTAGACATTCTCTATTGTATACATGGAAGTGCCTTATGTTTTGTTATTAATGTCTTAGGCACATGGCAAGTTCATATAGTTGATTATTATTCTCTATTGCTCAGTGTTCTCTCGTATCTGGCAATTTAACATTGTGTAAAATCCATTCTCTCCAATCTAACTATTATAATCTGAAGAATTATTGGGTTTTTCATCCTCATTATTTTGAGAGTTTTCCCAGGGTACATCTTATGTTGTGGATGAATGATTCGTGTCATTGAACGATTCAGTGATTCATGTGTTCAATAATCCATTGATGAAAAGTTTTGAAGTTTAAATATCTTCATATTTGCTCAAACATTAACATGGTATCAAAGATTAGGATTTGAAGGAGATGATTTTCTGCAAACAACTAGAAGCCTACGTAGATCCTAAGGAGTTGAGCAAAGTTTTTGAGAGCCATGACATCGATCTTCGTTTGACAAGAAGACCATCTTAAGGGAACTTCCAATTTCAACACTTTGGAGGCGAGGTTGTTAAACATGCTAGAGGAACATGACTTAGATACCTTTGTATCCACTATGGTAGAGGATCCTACCACCAATGCAGGTTAAGTCAATTTCAAGAAGAATCAATCAAAGGCCAAACAGATCATCTATGATTCGATGAAGGATAATCTCATGTCCGAGATCACTCTACTGAATACTTATAAGGAATGTTTCGATACATTAATGAACCTATATGAGAAGAAGGCCCAAAGTTAAAAGAGAGATTTGAATAATAAGCTTTGGAACGTAAAGATGGATAAGGAAGATTCTACAACATCATTCTTCACCAAGATTTCTCAGGTTAGAGACTGACTTGTCAATATTGGATTTGTGTTGGATGAAGATGATATTCATCAAACCACTATTAATGGTATCCCATCCACATGGGAGACATTATTGGCTGCAATAAATGGTCGAGAGGTACAACCGAAATTTGGTAGGTTGTGTCATGACTGCCTCCAAGAGGAGGGTTGAATCCAAAGGAAGAAAATGTGCACGATGAGGAACGGGAGGAAACCATTCACTCCAAAGAATTCTTTTCATCCAAAGAATAAGGAGTTCAACAAATATTTTGACAAGTCAAAGGTTTGATGCTTATTTTGTCGAAATATGGGTCATCATGCGAGAGAGTGTCAAGCAAAGAAAAAGAACCAAAGAAGGTTTCATACATCTACTGCAGTGGAAAGAGAAATCTCTTAGAAGAATGCACCGAGGATAAAGAGAAATGGAGGAAGTATTACCTTGTCTTGACACTATATAGATATATCATGATACATGGTTGATTGACAATGGTGCATCCAAGAACATATCAAGATACAAGGGCACAATCTCTAACCTAAAAGAAAAAAAGTTTGCATGCATGGTAGATTTGGGGGACAACTCAACATATACGGCCCAAGGAGTTGGATTCATCTCCTTCCAACTGAGTTCAGGAGACATATTGCATGTGGAGGGAATTATTTATGTCTTAGGATTAAAAAATAACCTAATTTGAGTATTGATTATTGAAGATAAGGGATTCCAAGTTATATTCATGGATAATCAAGTACTTTTATGGCCAAAGAACAAAAGTCTTGATATTTCTACAGTGATTGGAATTCGAGAGGGAGGACTTTACAAGGTCCTGGGTGTTGGAAAATTTGAGTATATAGTTGTCATTAATGTCAAAGGTGTTCACGAATGACAAAGGAATGACCAGTGGATATGATGGTAGTACAAACTCAGTGAAAGACTAAGGTAGTGATGACATGGCATGGCATAGTTGAGGATGTGGCATGACACACAAGATGACATGGATGGTGTCCTAATGATGACGAAATACTAAGGTAGTGATGGCTTATGAAGTACAAAGGATAAGCAAAAAGATACCATGGTAGAGTTAACACAACATAAGTCAAAGTAAAGACAAAATGGCACGATGATGAGGTGGCATAGACGAAGGTAGTGATGACATGAGACGATGATGAGGTGGCATAGTTATCTGTATGAGATCCGATGAATGAGGATCAACTTTTGTATAATCCACAAAGACAGAATGCAAATATGTATTAGTTCTAGAATGGACGGTTAAGAAGCATCCCACACAAGATCCGACGATTATGAAGCATCCCACAAAAGATAGGCAGAAAAGCCAAAGTTTCACAAAAGATCAAGATCGGAAGGTTAGGGGTAAATCTGCAAGGAAATCAACGGTCCAGGAAAATGCTGAAACAAAGTTGCGGAATAAAATTGTAGAAGTCCAAAATAGGAAAGTGGGATTCCACATCCCACATCCCGCAATGTGGAAACAAAGTTGCGGAAGTACAAAATAGGAAAGTGTGATTCTGTATCCTGTATCCCGCAATCCGCAAGATCAACAGTCAGGAAAGACTCCAAAAAATATCGACAGTGCGGAATAAAAATTGTGGAAAGGAGCTTGTGGAAAGTCCAAAGGTTACGTTTCTGCATCCCGCATCCTGCAATTTGGAAAGATCGGATGGCTGAAGTTAGTTCCACTAAAACAGATCAACGGTGCAGAAGGAACATTGCAGAAAGAACCTTGCACAAAGAAGCTTGCAGAAAGGATTTTGTGGAAAGTCAAAAGTGGACAGTCGACATCCTGCATCCCGCAATCTGGAGATTGACAGTCAGGAAAACGCCCGACGAAGATCAATGGTGGGAAATCGCTGAAACAAAATATTGGTGCGGAAAGGAGATTTTTAGGCAGAAATCGATGGTTAGGTCGATGGTCTAGATTGATTTAGAGATAAGATCAACGACTCTAATTGGTTCAAGAAGTTGATCCTGTGGAAATAAGTTTGGTAGTACAGAAGGACCTGAAAACATTAGACAGAGGTGTGGAAATGGTTTCCAAGCTGCGAAAACAATCTATGGGGTGTAGGATCAATGGAAGAACGTGAAAGGACATTCTGAAAGGTGTGATATTTAGATCTAAAAGGGTGCAACAACCAAAGGTATGTTTGTTCAGTTTGAAGAGACATAATTGTTGAAAGAAGCTTAAATGGTGAGAAGTATTTAAGCAGCAACCTAAGTAAGAAGGAAGGTGTCTTTGCAGTTTGAATTGCATGATCAAAATCAGAGACCAGTCGGTGTGATAGAGTTAAGTGGGAGAGAAACCGTGAGAAACATATCAGGCTGGCAGGGTGGCACTAGGGCAGGTAACATGCCTGTAGGGAGTTGTTTCCTCCTTTTAGTTGTAGCTGATAAACTAAGGGGTCGTAGCCTCCTTCCAATTGGCATTGGTAAATAGGGTGTTGTAGCATCCTTTCAATTGTAGCTGATAAACTAGGGGGTTGTAGCCTCCTTCCAATTGGCATTGGTAAATAGGGTGTTGTAGAATCCTTTCAGTCATAGTTGATCAACTAGGGGGACATAGCCTCCTTATTGGTATTTGTAAATAGGGTGTAATACCATCCTTGTGTGTAGCAGCAAGCAAAACTATTTGTAAATAACAATTTTGCAGTAATAGGACAAATTTGTGGTTTACCCTATTGGGCTTCCACGTTAAAATTGTGTTCTGTGTATTCTTGTTGTTATGTGTTTTTAAATGATAGATTTAAAAAGTGGTTAAAATAATAAAAAGATAACAATACTGATTCACCCCCCACCTCTCTCACTATTGACCAATAAACCAACACTGGGAAGTACATTCAAACTATGGTACATCACACTATTAGTCCAAGTGATCTATGGCACAGGAGGCTCGACCACCTCCACTACAAAGCATTATCGGGATTAATACGCATGGTTAAAGGTATGCCACTTTTTTTTTTTTTTGAGCATGATAATGTATGTTGGGGTTGTGCACTTGGGAAGAATGTGAAAAAGAGTTTCCCTAGTAGTCATGCTATATCTAAAGGGATTTAGATTTATTACATTCTGATGTATATGGTCCCATGTCTCACCCATCCCTAAGTGGTTATCTTTATTATGTATTTTGTATTGATTACTTCTCTAGAAAGTTGTGGATTTACTTCCTTAAGGTTAAGAGTGAAACCTTTAGTAAGTTTCAAGGATTTAAAGCCTTAGTAGAGAATCAGATAGGGAGGCACATTAGTTTCTTAAGGTATGACAATGGAGGTGAATTTGATTCCCATGCTTAATGAGTTCTATAGTGATGCATGTATTTGTAAATAGCTGACAGTTCCATACAACCCCTAGCAAAATGGGGTTGTCAAGAGAAAGAATAGAACTGTGTGTGATGGTGCAAAATCCATGTTACATGATTAGGACTTGTCTTCTTCATTTTGGATAGAAGCTACTAGTATATCCATATATATCCATAACAGAAGTCTGCATGCCATTCTGGATGAGAAAACATCCGAAGAGGTGTTCATTAGTGAGTAGCCATAAATTTCACATATGAGCATATTTGGGAGTCATGTATACATCCATATATTTAAAGAAAAGAGTGCTAAGATGGAACCTTCTAGAAATAAGGGAACCTTTGTGATTTTTAGTGAGGAATCCAAAACCTACAGGACATATGTGCTATGTGATAGACACATTGAGGTCATTCGTGATGTGACCTTCCATGAAGAGGTTGCATTCAAGAGGTCAAAAGAGCTTCCTTATGATATAGACACAACAGAACATGATACTCCTATGTCATAGGTTCCAGAGACTAATTCTCCCCATCCATATGTTAAGAGGGAGGGATCCAACAGAGCTATTAGTGATTGATGAACCAATAGATATGGTTGATGAACCTCCTACCAAGAGGATATCTGCATGGTGTCGAGATATACTGAAAGATGTCGAGAAGCATGTAGCACTAGTGGGATCTTCCAGAGAGAGAAAGAAACATGATAGGTGTGCTTGGTATGTTGCATAGATGAGTCAAATAAATGACTCTAAGCCTTCATCCTATGAAGAATCTTTGAAGAAGCAAGTTTGGAAAGATGCAATGATTGAGCCATATCAATCCATATTGAAGAATGATGTTTGGGATGTTGTTTCTAGACCTGAGGGGAAGTCCATAGTCACTTCCATATGGATTTACAACATATAGCATGATGTATATGGAAGTGTGGATAAGTATAAGACAAGTTTGTTTCCCAAGGCTTTTCTTAGAGGGATGGTATTGATTATGAGGATACATTCTCTCCTATCACCAGGTATACCACAATTCAAGCTATGATCTCACTTGCATCTGTATTAGGATGGAAACTTCACCGGATGGATGTGAAGACAACCTTCCTCAATTGTGAGGTTGAGGAAGAGGTTTATATTGAGCATCTTGAGGGATTTGTGATCCATGGGAAGGAGTCTCATGTGTGCAAGTTGAAGAAACCCTTATGTGGGTTGAAGAAAGCTCCTCGATATTGGTATTCTAGAGAGTCTAGGATTCTCTATGAAAAAATTTGATCCAAATATGTACTTCAAAGTAGTGGGGAAGCAACCGTTCATATTGATTTTGTATGTTGCTGGTATATTCCTTGGTGGAGAGGAAAGTTTGATTGTTGAGTGCAATAGGGAGCTCACATCAGAGTTTGAGATGAAAGACTTAGGTATGATGCACTACTTTCTAGGCCTTGAGATTTGGCAGAGAAATGATGAGATATTTTTGTCTCAAGGGAAGTACATTGTTGACATATTGCAGAGGTTTGTCATAATGGATTGCAAATCCATGAGTACTCTTATGGTTCCCAATTTGAGGAAACTTCATGATTCTGATACTGATTGGATCCAGTGGACCCCACTTTCTATAAACAACTGATTGGCTCATTAATGTCCCTAATACACTTGATGCCATATATTTGTTATGCAATCAACATTTTGAGTCAAATTATGTCTGATCTGAGACATAGACAATGAGTTATTGCAAATCATGTGTTGAGGTACCTTCACGGAATAGTTTCTTATGGACTCAGGTTTGCCTCCAGTGGAGGGGTGTTATTACTTGGTTATAATTTCTCTGATTGTGATGGCAACATTGTGGACAGTAAGAGAACTTTGGTCTACTATTATAGCTTGGGTTCTGCCATGATTTCTTGGTCTAGCAAAAAAGTAGGGCTAAGTTTCCCAGAGCACTATAATGGCAAAGTACATTGCTTCTAGTACTGCCTGTAAAGAAGTAGTGTGGTTGAGAAATATAATTGTGGGATTATTCAATGAAATATTTGAGCCTATAGTTATTAGGTGTGACAACTAGAGTTGCATCAAGCTTCCCAAAAATCTGGTGTTTCATGATAAGTCGAAGAACATATAAATAAAGTATCACTTCATTCACGAAATGGTATAGAAAGGTACAATTAAACTTCAGTGCATAACTACTGATGAAAATATTGTAGATGTGTTCAAAGCCTTTGCCAGTGATAAAGTCCAAGAACTTCATGAGACAAGCTTGGTATGGAAGAGAACACCTCCCTCAATGAGAGGGAGTGTTAAATGTACATCATCAAGAGTAATTCTCTGGACTTGTGACTAATATCAAGTCTGACTTGTGAGTAATATCAAGTCCTCTTTATCCTAATATGTCGAGGTGGTGATGTTGTATAGTCTCGTGAGTAATATCAACGTTGCAGACTTGTGAGTAATATCAAGTCATACTTGTGGGTCATATCAAGTCATGATTCTCATATTGGTACCTATGAGATGGATCTCCAGTTATAGAGTTGAACTTGTGAGTATATAATGTTGTGATTCTCATGTGGACCCCTAGTTATAGTGGGTACTCTTGAGGTGGGACTCTAGTTATAGAGGTGAAATGCTTTGCATGTTGAAGCATAAAATGTTATGTTATGTATTACTAACCATGGTCATATATTGTTAATAAGTCTCCTTGAGAGATTAGCTACCTCTGGAGTGAATTACTTTAGCAATGACTATATGGTTCAAAAGTAAAATAATATGATCATAACATGTGACAATTCTTCTGAGTATAATATGATATGATAGATAAATAAAGTTAAAACATCAAGACCATGCAGTAAAGATAAAGAGATAGTCAATAAAGAGATAATGCATAGAGAATTTGAATTGCCTAAAGATGACTAAGTGAACTCGACTTATTGAGATTCAATTAAAGCCTCAATGTGTGCTTTAGTTAATTAAGGAACTCACAGTGATCACTCCAAAGTAAATCGATCATCATGATTTAGTTAAAAATAGTTAACTAAGTGTTGACAATGAAGGAATAGTTAACTAGAGTATTTATATTTTAGTTAAAGTAAAATACGACACTTAATTTATTTAAAAGATGACACTTAAGTTAATCAAAATACGACACTTAAATTAATAAAGTGTTTGTGTGACGACACTTGAGTTAAAGAAACATGACACTTATGTTACCCTATAAGTGACCATACTTTTAGTTACATAATGAGTTCACTTCGATGTTATTTAAGCACCTGTTAATGTAAAAGATGAAAGGCATGGCACATATGTTATGCATGATGGAGATTCCAATGCACCAAAATTATTATTCGTGAAGGAAATTCACAGTTGTAGTGCAAGTGTGCACAATTCTAATGCATACATTCATTATTATATGAACGACAAAGTCTTATGGCTTGTTATTAATGTGTTAGGCATATGGTAACTTTTTATACTTGATTATTTATCTCTATTGCTCAATGCTCTCTATTATCGGACAATATGATATTGTGTAAACACCATTCTATGCAATCTATCTATTATACTCTGAAGAATTGCTAGGTTTTTCATCCTCGTTATTTTGAGGGTTTTCCCAGCGTACATATTGTGTTGTGGATGAATGATTTGTGTGATTGAATGATTGAATGATTGATCTGTTTAGTATTTCATTGATAAAAGTTTTAAAGTTCAAATTTCTTCATATTTAATCAGACATCAACATAAACCAACACTCTAATCATGGTAGTTTCTTGAGCATCTTATCCATAAAACCTTCATTGGTCCTTGTGGCTATCTTAGGAACATATCGTTCTAATATATTGGGGCTCTTCGACATCATTCCCATTGAAATATTATGATAGCATTCCCCTCTCAAAGAGAATAATTTTCTCCATACAGGGGTTAGATTATTTAAGAGGTCCACACCAAAAGTAGATTGACGGTCGGAGTGAAGGCTGCAAAGATCTAACGGTTAGGAGAATTGTGGGGAAGCAAATTTGGATAATTGACATCCCACATCCCACAACCCGCTTGCGGGAAGGCCGTTGCGAAAAGAAGGTTTCGGAACACAACGTCGGGTGTTTGATATCCCGCATCCCGCCATCCGATTGCGGAAACTCTGTTGCGGAACCAGAGTTGCAGAATGGCGATTGTGGAGGCAAAATTGCGGGGAGGCAATTGTAGAGAAGAATTTGGCCATTAGGATAAATTTGGCAATCCTGCTAAGTGTAGGAGACGCTAGATCCTGGAAGTGTTGGTTGGCTTGACTGAGGTCTATACCCACCTGCACCACAAAGCTATTGAATCATGAGAAGTAGAACATTGGAAACAAAGTTGAATTTTATTATTTGCATCAATAAGACGTTACTTTTCATTTTTTTGAATAAGGAAGCTCGTGATTTATTTTTTCATTCTAGACCTTATTTCATGGGATCCAAGGGAATGTATTTATCACCCTATTATATAGATTTTCATCCATATGAGGAGATTACTACAATCCTTTGGGTCAAAGTAACCTCATTTGCCTCTAATTTTTTGGGATGAAAGTTATGTTAGAGATATTGGGAATAAAATGCAAAGATTTAATGACAAAGCAAAACCAAAGGGGAATCTATTCTCTTGTGCAAAAATATGTGTGGAATTTTACTTGGAGAAGGGCTTCCCAGAGATGTTACAAGTCAATTTGGAGAGGCAGAGTTAGCTACAAACCCTTGATTATGAGAAAATACTCTTCAAATGCATTCATTCTCATATCTACAGGAATTCCCAAGTGGAACAACCCCCTCCTTCACAACACCGAGACAAATTGAGGTAGGTTCAAAAGTTACACTGAAGGAAGCATTACAGTCAAAGATTCATCAAGAGGAATCTCCCAAAAAGCGTAATAACAACATTGAAGCATTGCAAATTTTAGAAGAAGATCAGAAGGAAAATGAAGATGAAGAGAAAGAAGAGAATGAATTTGAAGGGAATGATCCTTAAAATCCCCATGTAGAGCCATACATTGTTGTTATAGCGGAAACATATGAAGAAGAAGAGGTATAATAAGAAGAACCAACAAATAATTGAGAGGAAGTAGAGGATGAAGCATATTCAAAAGAATAGAAAGTAGGGGAAGATCCTCTAACTAAACCCTTAATACAACATCTAGTCACCTCAATGCCCCATTCATGTGAGAATTCAATGTTTCTTTCTTTTACCAAAGCCTTGAAGAAATCCCATCATCCCTCCCCTCCTCTCACATAAGGAAGAAAATCAAGTCGAGAATGAAGAGAAAACGAGATAGAAGCAAAAATCTTCTTGAGGACTCAAGTAACTTTGGAATCTCTCTTGTTAATAGGGATGATATGTTAAAGGTGATAATTATGTATTGTTGATGTGCTTTATTGATAAAGCAATTTGTAAGGATTTATCTTAGTACTTACAAATTTGTAATAAAATGCAGTGGTAAAGGAAAATGGTGAATTCTCTCCTAACATTTCCTTTAAGGGAGAAAGAGTGATGTGCTCATAGTGATATATGTTTTGGAATTTTGTACTTTCCAGTTGTTCGGTTACATCACAAGCTTTTTATATCAATTGAATTCTACACTTTCTTATTTAAAAGAACTATCTACTAGGATAAAGGATAATGTATCCTACCAACATTCGCTTAAATTGATTTATTTTGTTGGACACGTGTAAGTCCCCTTGATGATGAAAAGAAATCAACTCCAAGAGATCAAACATATTCCTTGTGCATTTAAAGGGCTCTATACTAATATCAAAAACCTTGAAAAAGTCGAGGGAAATAATAAATACATGATAAAAACAAGGTAAGGAGAACAATAAAAAGCTTGATCCCATGTAGAATGCTAAAGCTTTGGGTGATTTATATCTTCATTGTAATAGGCCCAATAGTTCATTACTAAGGGGACTAAATCCCTTCAATACACAACATTGTAATGTTTATGTAGTATTTTGTTTTGTGTTTGGTAAACCCAGGCAAACCATTACTCTTATACTAAAATACTTTTTAACTTGGTAGGAAAAGTTCTTGCAGTTTATTCATTAATTATACACTATAATTTCTTATACCTATTCCTTGATAGAAAATAAGTTTAATTATATAGAGTAACCTATACTTCATAGGAAAAGTTATTGTAGAGTACTCATTAATCATAAGTTATAATTTCTTATAATTATTCTATTTTCTCTCACTTTTTGAATGAGAAAATAAATTTGATTATATATTAAGCTCTTTAAGAGAGAGTAACTTGTACGAATCATGGTTTTTCATAGTTTTTCATATATGCAAGGTTTTTATATAATTCAAAATGATAATTCCAATCCCTGATTACATATTGAAATATAAATAATTTTCTTGCTACATATTTCGTATCATAACATATTGCTATTATAATTTGACAAACGTAGAGGACATAATCTATTTTGGGAGTTTCAACCACAACTTGGGCGTGTTTGGCTTGGTTGTTTCTCCTTAATGAGGATAACCTATAGGTCTCTAGATCCCTCCATGGTATTACTTTATGCAAGGTAAAAACTTTATCTTTGAAGTCAATGACGTGGGATCCCGTACGGTGGGGGAAGGTGGTTTTCACCTAGCCCACCAGGGATCAAGTCCTACCGAGACATGGCCCGCTGTGATAAGGCTCGAAGGGTAGACGCCCCCTGGATAAACTACCGTCCCTGGACGGGATTGGAGTCTAGGATGTCTCGGCCCTTGCTGAGTCACAAGTTTCTGGTATATCTGGCTTGCGGGCTGTTGGATATACCTGGGGTTTATAGTGGCAGCCGACGGCTTTGACCTAGGCCTCGCCCAAGTAATCCCGACGAGTTACCGATTTCCCTAACCTAAAAAAAAAAAACTTTATCTTTGAAATAAACCTTTAGGAAAATGTTCCTTTCTTTTTGCTCCTTGTATTATTTTATGAAGCCAAGTAGGGACAAATGTAGTTGATGAATAATGAATTTCTTGGATTTTCTGTTTTGTTTTTTGAAGATCGAGGAGAAATATTGAATTGGTCCTTGAAGGCAATGCTAAACTATGAAAAATTCAAAGTTCCATTCTATGTTGTTATATGGGTACAATGATGAGTCCATTTCTTCTTCCTTTGGTGTTGACGCCACCTCTTTTTTGGGGAATAGAAATGGGCATATTTTGTATTAAAAGGGGTTGTGGAAAAGCCAAACAATTAGAGTATACACAGAGTTCCAAAATTTAGACAAAATTTTTCTATTGACTTAAGCCATCTTACAATGAAATTCAATGGGGAACCTAAACAAAATATGACATATTGTGTTTCTACAAAACTTGAAACTACATTGTCATACATACTGACAAAGTAATAAAACACAAGTGAAAACCAAAACCAAAATACAACATGAGCCAAATTTGTGCTTGCTATGGGATTCCTCCATAAGCACATCATCTTGGTATAGACCACAATCTTTTGGTAACTGTGGCTGCTCTATTAATGCCACACCAGTTTACTCCACTATTTCTTCCTCAACAACTTCGACCTGGACTAAACTAGTGGATGCATTCGGGTGACCTGTAATAGATTGAGAGCCAGAAGTAAATCCTAGAAAAATATTATAATCCTTTTAAATATATTGGTCCATTTATTGCATTTTATAATTTGTTCATTTAGTTTAGCCTCTAATTCTTTTTGCTTAGGCTCTTGCTTTTACACATGTATGCTTAGATATTCAAGGGCCTATCTCATCCCCTCCAATTATCTAGTCATCCTTCTCAATATATTTTTAATTTCTACAATCCCCTCTCCTCCAACCATTCCCAAATTGGAAGGGTTTGACCATACTAAGAGATAAGGAGACCAACCCCTTGTGCTTTACATAATAAAAGACAACACCAAAATAGAACCAAATCCTACAACTGAAGTCCCCCATAAATGGTTTATGTAGCCTTAAAGAAACATAAACCAAACCATTAAAGAAATCCAAGGCATCAAACTAACCCCAAACCAAAGAGAATGAGAACCTAGGAAAAAAAGAACTAAAATTACAGAGAGGCAAACTACTCATCTTAGAGGCCCTTACATTTGTTCAACTTGAAATCCCCTAAAGTTATAGCCACTAGGAACCAATGACCATGGAAACCCTAAAGGGTTTGGACTTTATCCCTTTCAAAACAACCATTCAATATCATATCAATTGAAATAATTATCCCACCTCTAGGAGTTGACTCAAGAATAAATTACCCATAAACATATACATATTGGTAACTACTATACACCAAGGAATGAAGGGACCTAAAGCACGAGTGAGTGTAAAAGATACCTCATGCAAAATTATTTTGTTGAAGTGACTTGTACGTGTTTTAAATCCATTTGATGACATTTGTAGTGATCTCTACCGATCCCTTAATAGGATTTGAATAAAAGTGTTAAGGCCTTGACTATGATTAACATCACATACCTATGGGAGCCGATACCTCCTGGGTTTTAAATCCATTTGATGACATTTGTAGTGATCTCTACCGATCCCTTAATAGGATTTGAATAAAAGTGTTAAGGCCTTAACTATGATTAACATCACATACCTATGGGAGCCGATACCTCCTGGGTGGGGTCCCCATTTTTAACTAAGACCTCTTTATCCAAGGATGTTGCCTCATTTGCTTTTCAATCAACTAAAACATTGGATATCCTAATATGGAACAATTTAACATCATCCAACTAATTGAGATTACAAATAATTCTTTGAGAGTTTCTATGTAGCATTGATCCTTCATCATTGTCTTTTTCCTTGTTTGGTTTATTACAAAAAGTGAGTCTCCAAAAATCATAATATTCTTTACTTTGTGAGTTTGGAGGAGGACGGTTCCTAAGAGCAAGACATATGCTTTAGCTTGGTTATTCATTGGTATGCCTATTCCCCGTATATAGTTTACTTTTATATTTCCATCATGGTTAAGAAGAACCCCCCACACCAGCCACCCATGTGTTCACACAACCTTTTGACTTAATTTTCCATGTTGCAATTCATTCTAATAGGGCTACTAGAAAATTCATAAATGTTGGGGACTAATATACCTTTTTTCTGGTTGTTTGGACACAACAATTTCATGCTTATGCTCTTGCAGGCATATGTAAAGTGACATGCAAAATGAGGGTTAAGGTAACATGTTCAATCTACCTCCATTCAAAATGATACATGTATGAATGCCACTTCCTCCTCTTTAGTCAACAGGTTCCTAAAAGCACCACAGTTGGGAGATACAATCTGACAAATGAATGAATAAGACTTTGTCAACTTTCATTTATGATGGTTGATGGGATGGGGAGGGGCTTGAGGGGATCCTCACATCTATTAATTTTTAAGCATTGTCCTCCAATTACTCTCTTCATTCAGAGTGGGGGGCTAAGCATCTTTGTTATGGAGACCTTGTGATCTATACCTTGATGGCTAATCAATCTGTGACCTAATTGGTGGTTCTTTTAATGCATTAAAAGGAAGAATTCTCAAAGCATCTTAACACTTGCTTAATCCACTCAAACCTTTTTGACATGCCTTGAGAAGGGTTTTGAGTTTTTTGGTTCATTAGAGTAATGCCAATCTCATAATTCCATTCAAATATGATTTCTCTGAAAACAAACTTGAGGGACACTGCTACCCATAAAACTAAGATTTCACCTCAACATGATTAATAGTTTGTTTTCTTCAAAAAAAAACTTATAAATAGATAGCTTGATGATCCCAAAATATAACTTTAGACTTTGCCCATGAATTGGTTTTTGATACTCCATCAAAATTGTATTTTCACCATCTTAATGATGATTAACTCCACTTTTAATTTCATTAGAAAAGTGAATTCTTATACTTTACTCTTGAAATATTTTGACCAATTTAAAAAATAATTGCGCTGAGAGGCGCTCTACAGCCCAGTGTGGGGGAGATCTTGTAACATGATGTAACGTTTGTAACATGTCGGCCAAAAATAATAGTGATAGTGAATATTATGGGAGAGATCTTGTAACGTGATGTAACTTTAGTAACGTTTGTAACATGTCGGCAAAAAATAATAGTGATAGTGAATATTATGGGAGAGATCTTGTAACGTGATGTAATGTTTGTAACATGTCGGCAAAAAATAATAGTGATAGTGAATATTATGGGAGAGATTTTGTAACACAAAATAAAAAATAATATCACTTTCGTAAAGTTATTTTTATTAATAAAAAAATAAATTTTCTAATAGGCCAAAATAAATGTCGGCCACAAAAACAATCTAATATGGGGGAGATGTTGTAATCTTCCTACCTAACAAAACAATAAAAAAGTAAAAATTTAATTATCTGTAAAGAAAAAATATGTGAGTTAAGAAAAAAACACAAAATTGAATTATCTGCAAAAAAATATTGGCCTTGCACATGGTTTTAAAACCACGTGCAAAGCATTCTAAACAACCCATGGTTTTATTGTACATGGTTTAGGAGGCTTTGCACATGGTTTTTAAACCATGTGCAAGGCCTCCTAAACAACCCATGGTTTT
>LPNX010877577.1:390369-444246 GCA_001517045.1 Pseudotsuga menziesii
ACTTGACTTGCATGCATGCGGATGGAGATTTAATGAGTGCATGCATCATTAAATAATGTTTGGATGGCATGCACGGAGGTGGCCTTTGGCCCCGGTGGCCCTTCTTGACCTAATGATGATGCCCTAGATTTTCTATGGATGGCACCAGTCCGTAGATGATTCCCTAGCTGTCAGTAACCGCTCGAACCCACAAGAATCACATAGGTTAGCGATTTTGAGCTTTAAGGCCTAATTGGAAGAGGACATTACAACATTCTTCAGTTGGTTTCTCAGAGTCATCTTCCGGTTTATGTTCTTCCCTTCAAAAGTTTGGTCAGGGCATCAAACATAGCTTTAGGTGTCTTTAGGGAGGACAACTGTGGTATGAGGTGATCCTTGATTGAATCAGCAATAATCCTCTTAGCCATGGCCAATTTCTTTTTGTGTAAGGCCTTAGCCTCATCTCCCTCTGGAACTGGAACCTCCTCATTGATATAGGAGTCCAATTCATTTTCTTCCAGGACCAGGGAGATCCTATACTTCCAGGCTCGGAAGTTATCAGCTCCCTCAAGCTTTTCATCAAGCTTGGTATGATGAGACATTTTAACTGAGAATCTCAAATGGAAATACAAAAGATTTAGATCTTACCAGGTCAAGATGTCGGATCTGGATCTGGAGCTGAATTTCTGCAGTGCTGGTTCAGGAGCAGATTAGGGTTTGACTTTTCCAGAGTTCTGTCCAACCAAATGCTTTGATCTTGATCTCTAAACTTCGATTTTGAGGAGGAGATCAATCCAGGCCTGGGCTCACTCAAAAATTCCACTTCTGTGGAAAGCCCTAATTTTCGGCAGTGGTGTCGGGTCAAAAACTGAAAATGCTTAGAATCAGATTCTGCTTCGACAGAAAGATGCGCCCTAGGGAGGAGAGTTAGCCCGACCTTCTTTTGCTGAAAACCTGTGGAGAGAGATCCAAAAAGTAGGAAGCCCTAGTTTCCGTAGCTGCATAGTGTCTTCTTCATAGGTTAGCTCTAATACCATGTTAGATTTTTATCATTCAAGCTAGCATTATATTAGGATCTTTAACTGAGAGAATAACAAGCATAACAATCAAACACAGTGTTTTTCCTCGGGGAAACCATAAATGGAGAAAACCCCGCAACTTTCTCTGAGATATAGAATCAACACCAAAAGTAAAACCCCAAAACAGTAAGATGATCTTCCAACAGCAATAGCCTCTTTCTTTCTAGCCCCAACAACTTCTTCTTCCTCAGCTATGCGCTACAACTGAGTGTGAGTAAGTGTGTGTTAAATAGAGAGGCTCACTCTCTATTTATACTAATTCCCGACTTGACAATAACTCACTAGGGCCGACTTCTCTAGGAGAGTCTAATAACCCTAGGGCCCCGCAACTGCGGGGACTTTAACCCTTGAACAATAGGAGGGTTACCCACAATGACTTGACATGACTTGTTTACATTATAGAACCTCCCGATAGGAACATTGGGGCATGACATGACTCAATTACATTACAGATACTTCCCGGAATAAACATCGGGGTACAATACATGAAATATCCAAGTGAATACATTCCGAAGTTACAAATGCATCAATAGGAATGACTGTGGTGACGTCCTCCTAGTTGGACATGATTGTGGCTACCTTCTCCAAGCTTGCCATCACTGTTTTGTAGACCCTTTAGGCTAGCCGTGACTGAGACTGTCTTCTCTCAGCAGACCATGGTTGTTTTGGTTGTCCTTGGACCAGTCTTTGACTGTGTTGTCTCTTTTCTACTGGGATGTGACTTATTGGAAGACACTAGGGCTAAGCCATAACTGTGTATGCCCTCTCTTAGCTGGCCGTGGGCTGTGATGACTTATCCTAGCTGGAGCCTGGGCCGTGACTGGTTTAAACCTTCCCTTGTTGTTCTGTAACTGTTTATAGCTCTCTTGGGCTGTGTTGTGACTATGTTAAGCCCTAGATGACAGGTCAACATTGGTATTAAGTATGTTGAGATTTTTGAGGGTGCCTAACTGTGTTTACGGCTAAGTATCTTCTGCTGCTAGTCTTCACACTTGGTAACTGAGAATTCTTGTTTACTACTGTAAGTTCCTAGCCTTAACAAAGATTTAAACCTCTTTCTTTCTCTCTCTCAAGGTATGTTAACCGTTCCTCTGGTAACTTGTCCTTTCAATGACAAGTTCTAAACCTAAAAGTATTTGAGTATAAGATTGATCCAAATTGTTATATACTAGCATTATTCTTTGTTAATTGGTACTGCTAATTCTGCTTTATTTCCTGTACATTGCTACTGATATTTTCATTAGTCATAATATTGTTATTGTTCATGGTAATTAGTAAATCATTTCAAGGACCAACTCTAACACAGTGATCATTGGAGTGTTAAAGTTGAAATAGATGAAAAATTATGTTTTGAAGTATTACAACAATACTGTTAAGGATCTAGTTCTATTTTAGTTTTATTTGATGCATCAAAGTATAAAAGTTCAATTTGCTTATATCAAACCCTAACCTAACAAAAAATTTAACAACGACAATGCATATGTATATCTTCAATAACTGTGGAGGGAATAGACAAAAAGACAAGGACATTAGCAATTGGAAAATGTACATACAGTGCAATAGATGTCATCTCAAAAGTAATTGGGGTTGACAGTGGTTCTCTGAGACCAAGAGAGGTTGAGAAACCGTAAGGAGAAGCTATTATGACAGAAGAGGGTCCTATTGCCAAAGAGAACAACCCCATAGGCACATTTCCTCTGAAGAGTGTAGTGATTTTGGTGTTGCTAGTATTGTTGGTCTTGGAGTTGAAGTTGTTGAAGCCACTGCAAGCATAGGATTTTCTCAAAACATTAGTTCTTCAATAATCTTTATCTTTTTACAGTGCTCACAGGCCAAGGTACCCTCCTTTTCTTGAACCTTTTGTTCCAATTTTAAAATCTTCTGCTAAAATCCTTCTTCACAAACTTTCTTCTTTTGTGACAAGTCCTTTGTTTGAATCCTTTTTCACAAGTCTGCTGCAAATCTTATGTTTATCCTTTTCGCTTTATCACTATTATTTGTCGTTCTTGGGCCAACTTTTCCCACAACTTATGTTGCTTCCCATGATGGCTCAAATTTTGTTAGAAAGTAGGCATTCCTTGCTCAAATGACTTTGCACTCCTCATAGCTTTATTATGTAGATTGTAATAGGCCTGGGCTTTTTTTCACAAGTTCTCAAACTCATCCAAAAAGGTTTTGTAGATAATGCCAATGGGTCTTGGTTTACTAGTGAGATTGACAGAGCATTAATCTGTGCAGCGGGGTTCCATTCTCGCTACAGTCTGCCCCACCCAAATGGTATATCAAAAAGGGATGAGGTTGGGTGCAAGTCTTCGACAATTTCTGTGGAATAGATACCCATTAGACCTGGCCCCTAAGCTGAAGGAAGTTTGTGTTATGCGGTGTAGTCTGTGGGCATCTGAGGGTATGTTTCTTGAAACAACTTCTAGAAAAAGTATGGTTCTATAGATAAACATCTTCCACTTTTCTAGAATATAAACCCCCTTAACATAGTTCCAATGTTTATTGCAAATTCATTAAAAATGAAACATTTTTAGCTTCAAACTGTTAGAAAGTGGCAACAAGGAAGGTCTTCTAGCATTGCATGTGTCCTTGCATGCTAGAGAGACATTAAACATGAAGCCAAATGTATTAAAGTAATTTTCCCTAAATTTTGACTTAGGAAAGTACTTTAATTATTCTAATTTGATTTTGACTTTAATGGAATCACTTTTATAAAGTGAAAAGTGAAATATTTAAGTAATGGCTAATCTAATCTTGGCCATTGATTCTCACCGGAGGATCTCCTCCATAGATCCATAGTGAGGGTTAGGGTTTTCGCTTAGCCAATAAAGTTAAAGGAAGGTTTGGTGGAGAGGACACACAGAGACAGGATACAGACAGACAGGGAAAAGTTAGACGAAGGATTTTGTTGAGAAGACGGATGAATAATTAATTGACAGAGTCATCAGGGTTCCAGGCTGAGAGGAGGTTGTACATATCACGATGGGAGGGAGCCGCACCATTCGACAGATGACATCCGTACATCCGTACATCCGTACGAAATACGTACATCTGATGTTAGTGCCGTACGGATCCGTACAGCTACGCAGAGGAAGCTGTACTGCTGACGCAAGGGTCGTATTGTTACATTGAGGGTGTGCTGGGTAGCTGGACTTGTCTAGTATTTTTGCAGAGGTTCACATTTGCCAAGTTGGGTGAATATTCTGCTGGTTGTAAAAGTTCCATATTTTCTCAATAATAAAGATTCATATTTGACTGCTGCAGCGGTTTTCCCATCTTGGGTTTTTCCGGGGGTTTCCATACCCAAAATAATAGTATCTATATTGTGATGTGATGTTGTGAATGTTTCTCAGTTTTTATATTCTGTTGCAATACTGGTAAAGAAATTCATGTGTGGTTTTCCAGTAACAAATTAAATATACCGTTTAGCCCTAGATTGAACTTTAAAGGAAAATTTACATGGTATCAGTGCTCAGTTGAGTGAAATCTGAGAGACTTGCAGCAACAGTGATAGATCAAGGGCAGATCTATTGAAGACATAAACCTAGATTGCAGATCTAGGGTTTGACAAGTACACTTCAGTATGACCGTGCAGTTGAGAGTTGAGGATAGACTCTAGGGGCTCAGAACTTTCCTACATGGAAAGAAAGGATCACAAGGATCCTGGATGTTAGTGATGTAGAGGAGCACATTCACTCCACGAAGGTTGCGCCCACTGATCTGGTAGAGTTGGTAGCTTGGAAAAAGATAGATTCCAGAGCCATGTTGATCATCATGGATGGAGTGAAGGACCACATAGTCCCTCACCTTTCCGGGAAGAAGACCACATTGGATATGTGGAAGGCTTTGGAAGTCTCTACTAGAGCAAGAACGAAAACCGAAAGATGGTGCTGCAAGAGAGGATGCGCAGTGCCAGGATGGCCAAGGGAGAAGGAGTGGTGCCTTATCTCACAAGGCTCACACAGATCAAAGACGAGCTTGGAGCTGTTGGATCTAAGTCTGAGGATGAGGAGCTAGTTCGGATAGCCCTCAATGGCTTCTCTAAGCCATGGGACACCTTTGTCAAGGGTGTTGTGGCTAGGGAGAAGCTCCCTGATTGGCAGATATTGTGGGATGACTTTGTGCAGGAGGAGACTCGTATGGGTCAAGGATTAGGCTCATCCAGCAGTGCCCCACAGATTGTGGATGAGGAGGCTCTAGCCTTGACAAGGAAGAGCAAGGGTAAGGCAAAGAAGAAGAAGGGTGGTAAGAAGAACCTTGACATGTCCAAGGTCAAGTGTTTCATCTGCCACAATCAAGGACTCTTTGCTTCCCAGTGCCCAAACAGGAAGAAGAAAAACAACACTGAGATGGCAGGTTCTGTAGAGGTGGAGTAGTTCAGTAGAAACATTGATGAGGAGTTTTGCTTGATAGCTTGCATGGAAAGCACCACAGGTAACAGTATTTGGTACATTGACAGTGGACTCTGGAGCATCTAATCATATGACTGGACAGAATAGATTCTTCAAGGACTTGTAGGAAGGTGGAACAGATATCCACGTTGACTTGGGTGATGATGTGCGATATCAGGGGCAGGGAGTTGGCATTGTTTTATTTCAGAGGGAGTCTAGCAAACCCCTCAGTTTTGCTGATGTGTTATATGTTTTGGGATTGACCAAGAACCTCATATCAGTCTCCACTTTGGAGAACAAGGGATTTCAGGTGAAGTTCTGAGACCATAGAGTGTATATCAGTTCCAAGGGGTTAGATAGGAGTTTGGATCAGGTGGTTGGGATCAGGAGCGGGAAGGTGTAGTCTAACACCTTCCAGCTACTGGAGAAACATAACCACTGAAAGGGTTGTGCTTTGGGGAAGAACATCAGGAAGCCTTTCCCACAGAGTGAGCACAAGTCTAAGGAGCCCTTAGACTTAGTGCATTCGAATGTTTGCAGACCTATGAGTGTCCATTCTTTCAGTGGTTACAATTACCGCGTGACCTTCATTGATGACTATTCCATGAAGACCTGGATCTATTTCTTGAAGGCCAAGTCAAAGGTCTTTGAGAGGTTTCGGGAGTTCAAGACTCTCATTGAGAACCAGACAAGAAGGAAGATCCGTGTTTTGAGAACGAACAATGAGGGAGAGAACACCTCCAATGAGTTCTTGGAGTATTGTTCGGCAGAGGGGATCAAGAAGGAGCCATAGTTTTAAAAATCGGAATCGGATTCGGAATCGGTCGAGGGTCAACTCGGAATCGGAATCGGTAATGAATTGGTCATAAATCGACTGATTTTAATCTAATGAATTGGTTTGCTAAAAAATACATAAAATATTTAAATTTAAAGAAATACAACATTTTCAAGATTATAATCCATGATTCCAAGGCATTGAAGACAAAATATCCAAAATTTGCTCATGTATATACCATATAAGAGTCAAATTATCAAAATGGCACAAAGTGTATTGTAGTCTGGACTCCATGCAATAGATATCTAGGATACTAGAACTAGAACAAAATTCCTAATTTATGAGCCCTAGGCCCTATATAGTAAAGGCTATATGGTCTGTAGAGTCCAAAAAACATGGTACATAGTCAACTACATAATACATCATCAATGATCATCATCAAATTCAACACCATATGCACCACTTCTAGAACTAGAGCAAGAACCAGAAGGACCAGCAAAGGCATCATGATCTGGCTCAGTATCGGGGTCCTCAGGATCAAAGTCATTTGCTAATGAAGTAGTAGTACGGGTTAGGCTAGGAATTAAAAAAAAACGTTGGCAACTTGCATAGGTCCCACCCAACAAATCAACTGGTTTGGGTCGTGAATCGACTGAGCAGATCAGTTCGGTACCGAACCGACCGGTTTGGTGTCTGAACCGGTCGGTTCGGTAACCGGTCATTGAACTGATTTATCAACCAGTTTGAACCAGTGAATCGACCGGTTTCGATTTCGGTTCAACTGAATTTTTAAACTATGGAAGGAGCACACCGTGCCTCGTACCCCGCAACAGAATGGAGTGGCAGAGAGAAAGAACAAGACTATGGTAAGAGCAGCCAAGGCCATGCTATTTGATCAGGGATTACCACTATTCCTTTGGGCCGAGGCATATAGGACTGCAGTATACATTCATAATAGGTGTCCCCACACAACTTTGGGGAAGAAGACACCCGAGGAGGTCTTCACAGGCACTAGACCAGATGTGAGCCATATTCACATATTTGGGAGTGTCTGCTATTGTCACATTCATGCTGACATTAGGAAGAAGTTGGACCCTTCTGGAGAGAAGGGGTTACTTGTTGGTTATAGCGAGACTTCGAAGGCATACATAGTTTATATACTTGCTTGCAAGAGGATAATTGTGAGTTGGGATGTCCAGTTTGAAACTTTGATGCAGATAGTGTTAAATTTGTGAACCATTGATCTACAGGCAAATGAGAGCAATTGAGAAGTAGAATTATGCAGTGGAATATCGAAGACAATGTACACTGAACAAGACAAATTTGAGACAAATCTGATAAGAATTGATCAGTAAATTACAACATTAATCTCTGTTAATTAATCAATAATACAATGATTATACAATAAATAGAATTCGAATAACATGGATAGGATTCGAATCTACCAACTCAGCGGACTGAATAGCTAACGCACTGTGTCTAGATCACTGCTGGAGGCTCACTAGTCTAACTCCACATGTCAAAATCAGTCTACAATCAGTTAACTGATGAAGTAGGTGGGAAAATGCGCCACTCTCCCTTCATGTGTGCATAACTGGTGCTAGGTTAACTAAAAGTGATCTAATTGATTGTAACTAGAGGTTGACTCAGCATAACTACTTACCAACCACAACCAACTGATGGAGGCTGTTGGTGGCATTCAGAGTGGGATCCTATAATGTAGGGATTGGCACCAATGGTACAAGTGGCACCAATATTCATGGTGGTACCAAAACTCCAGTAAGGTGATAAATGAACTCCTAAGTTAGGAAATAATGACAAATAGACTATATTGGACAAAGGAGGATTATTAATCCTAACACCCCTCTTTAATCCTAACTGTGGAAAACTTGGGCCTTGGCAACTAGGCCAAAAGTTGCCCATACAATCTAAATGAAAAATAATATGCTTAATAAAATAAGGAAAATGGGGAAAACCTCATGGGAACCCCCCCCCCCCCCCCCCTCAAAATAAGCAAGAATTAAGAAATTTTGTTGCAACCTGGAACTCCATGGAGCAGTAATGTAGAATCTTGGTCTATGGATTGCTCGTTGGCTGCGGGGCTAGGCCTTAGTCATTTGTTGGAGCCCAGAAGACTTTCCAGGGCACCTGCTCTTGTAGGCTGGCTACTATCTTATGTGAAAAATAAAGTTATTGAAAAAGGTTAATTGTTGAAGGATGAGCACTCATTCGTTGTATAATGTTTGACTCATTTGCCTCCACAGGGCAATAGGGCGGGACTAGCCTACAAAGGCTATGTCTTTGTCAGTACTAGAGCCCTGAAGGTTTCCAGGTCACCTGCCTTTGAAGGGTGACCTATGCTATAAAGAAATGAAAAGGAAAACTTGCTAGAGTATGAAGGAAACAAGCCCAAGTACTTTATCAATTTGTGAGACATCGCCATTCCCTGTTACTATCTATTATGCATATGTCTTTTTGGTTGGGTATAACGGTTATCATTCAGAGAGATGACATAGTCAAAGTTAGTCATAAGTCATTCCCCTTTACCTTAAACCTTGTTTCCACCTTCAACTAGCACTAGCAAACTATTTAAACTTTGTAAGCATGGCTTGCACAAACAGACTTCCAGAAGGCTCCAAGGTTTATCAAAGGCACAAGGTATTACTTACTATTATTGTTGTCACCATGATTATGAATAACATGATTTAAGTTTGGTTTTGATATACACTATTAGAGCATTTCTTACCTTGGATGCATGTAGGGTCATATGGGTACAGTATCTCACCTTTAGTTTGGGTACTTTGACCTGGTCAACCCAGTTGACCAAGTCAAACACAGTTCCCAAGGCAGTGACTCAAAAAACAACATTGCTTATATTTGTTCCAGACATGCCTAGGATCAATACTGCGGTTTCAGTTTTGAGAGTTTGGCCCTAGATTTCATGATCAATGATTATTATCACCTTATTATTGGCCAAATGATCAAATTTTATTACAGATGGCAGTGACTTTGGTTCTCCTAGAGCATTACAGTGTTCCAGGGGGTATGAGTAGTCACTTATACCATTATTCTGTGTCTCTATATAATCCAGTACAGTCAGTTTGGCCCAGTTCTCACCCTAGACAGAGTTATGGTGATTTTATTCAGTTCCAGAGGATGTACCACTAGAAATGAACTAGGAAATTCAGTGTAAGAATTGATTTGGCCTATTGGGTCAAGGAAATGGCTTGGAAATTGATCAGATGATGTATTTTGGATCCCCAGACAGTTCTTCAGCAGTTTCAATTAGCATCGGGTCCAGAATTATTTTGTTGTGGCTTAGTCAATGAGGACGTCCCCCCTCAGGGGCGCCCCTCAACTTGGCTAGATGATGTATTATATAGTCATATCTTATATTATGAGGTTGTAATGGGGCCTAGGGTGAATTAAGCCCCTAGTGACCCCCTTTCATGTATGATCATGTTATATCTTATGTTATATTGTGTTTTCCACCTTAGGCAGGCGTCCTTGAGCAAAAGTGCGCCCCCTTTGAAGTGGTCAACTTGATCCATGTGTTGATCTTCGTATTTGTGATCTCCACTGTTGATGATGTCTTAATCTCAACCGTCGGATGATAGTTAGGTAAAATGTGGACACACTATCAAGCTATTTAAGAGAGGTGATCTGCCCCATTGGAAGCATGAGCTCCGACATTGGAATATTGAATAAAGAGATTTTTCTGGGATTCATTACTTGTGTACCTGTAGATAAATAATGTGATGATGATTGAAACTGTTTCTCTCTTGCACTGAGATTGTTCCAGAATAGTATCTTGTATTTTTTGTACCCATTCGATTTGCAGGCAAAGAAGGCGATTTCGAGAGGGGGCTCATTGGTGAAGCTTCACCCTGACGTCCGACTTTAGATTGGGTTTTGACAGGGAGTGATTATTTGTTTATGACTCTTCGCTTCTTGATTATTAGCTTCTACTTTGTAGATCCCAATTTATTTGTCATTACTTATTGGTTTTCCCTTTGTGTGGCAGGTAGAGAGGACGCTAGGGTCACCGGGCAAAGCATTTCCATCAAGATCTTCTCCCGATTTCTCATTTGATCTATGAGGAAGCAATCCTCGTCATCCCTAATGGTATCTGCAAATTTCAGGTACGTTTCTTAGCTTCTTTCTCTATATTTTATTTTTCATGCATCACGCTACATTTACTGAAAAACCCTTCTTAGAAGTAGGAAAAACCATCGGAACATATTATACTGGAAATTTCAAAATTTGGTGATTTGGGTTTTGACGAAAATAATAAAAAACCTGAACTCTCCAGGAGGCGTTAGCGTTAGACTCCATTTACCCATCTTCCTCTGGCACTGATCTCCCAGGCAAAATCGCCCTCTCCTATTTGACTATCATTTTTCGAGTTTAATGGTATCCTGACATTGTTTGGATTTCAAATACTGTCATTTCTATCATCCAAGCAATAAATCAAGCATGTTAGAAGCCCTAATTCACTATCAAATCCATCTTTGGGTATTTTCTTTGTTTTTCATCTAAATCCCCCAGGGTCTCGGATTTGATCATTTGAGTTAACACACAAATTCTAGATCTGGTAACCACATTTGCTAGCCACTCAACTATTCGACTCGAGAACACTTCCAACATCCTCAAATACTTGTGCGTTCCTTAATTTGTGGCTTTATCCTTAAATCTAGGGTTCCAGCTATCACCTTACGTATTTTGTGCATTTAATTTGATATGGTGATTAGCTTTAGGTCTTTCCATATTGGATAGGTTTGGGTCTCCCCCTTTGTCACTCGGGCTTTAGTGACATAAAGCGAAGGATATCTCAACCAGCGTGACAACCATCCATTCTTTAGGGGTTAGGGTACTCGTAGTTCATGGCTTTGGTTGCCTTTCCCCTTTGCCATCTTGTATAGGAGCATCGTACAGGGCAACTACAAGAATTGTGATAACATGTAGATTGATGCTTAGGTACATGTTCACTATTGTTAGCCATCTTATAAGCTAATTAACATTCTGATTTCCTGTAATTAGATTAACTTATTACTTGTGGTTATAAATAATATTTTACAAGTTAATTGAAATAGTAGCCTAACATTTAGTTGTTTTTAATCATTTTACTCTCACATTGACTATTCGCTCTGCTTGGCAAATCTTGATAAATGGTTAATGTCTAAATGATGACTATGATATGTTTAATGTGAAGAAATTTGATAAACAATCATAAAAACTTATATAGGACTTTTATCAAACACTTGAATCCAAATCTGATTTATAACTTGTCTGAACTAACAATTCATAAGATGAATTTATTTGACAGTTTTAAGTATAAACACCAATGCACTCAACTTCAATTTGAAGAAAAATGTGACAACACAGAAATTTAGGGCCAAGCTCAGGGCAAAACCTCACCAGAGGAAAACCCAGATAAAGAATTTTATATATGAGAGAAATTAGAAATTCAACAACTCAAAATTTCTTCAGCATCAAAATAATATCAAAAACCCTCTTCTGTAAATTTGCATTGAAGAACGTGCCAAAAAATTCTCACAGTCAACCCACATGTGCAAACTGTACACAACATCTGTCTCGAGATTTGTGCCAACTACAGACTGTACGGATTTTGCCCAGCATTAAATGCAAAAATTGTCTCAAAATTTGTGCTGCAATTTGCCTCGATTTCTGTGCAGGTACTGTCTGCAATAATGACTGTACGAATTCTGGCTGTACGGTCCAATGTTGCTACATATGTCTTGGGAATTGTGCCTTCAGTTTGATGATCAATCTCTCTCATAAATCAGAAATTTCCTCTCAAGAAATTTATCTCTCTCTCTCTCTCTCTTGTCTTCTTCTTCTGATGTGATGTCTCTTTTTTCCCTAGACATTCTTTTATACTTTATTTCACCCAAACTAACCCTAACGAACTCAACCAACTTAATCAAAGGATGAGATTAACTTTATCTGAGGGCTCTCATTTAATGCACATATTCACTTTATTAAATACATAGAATGCACTTTTTGGGTTCCACAACTTAAAGTCACTTTAAGTTTATAAAGTACAAAGTCACTTTAATAATATAGAAAACACACTTTACATTAAAAAGTTAACTAGGAAAAATACAACTTATGCCTCCCCCATGTGACATTAAAATCATGGGGAAGGACCGACTGAGTTATAAAAACTAACATAATGTAATTTACATGTGTTAAACTTCTAATGCTTCACCTTCAAATGATCTAGAACCCTAATAACAATTCACATACCTTGGGTATTTGGTTGATTAATCTCAACTTCACATGTGAATGCTTCAAAGTTACACGAACCATGGGTGCGATCAGAATTGGATGAAGAATCTGTTACAGGTGCGACACTCATTCCAAAATTAGGAATCGAGGATTTAGAACCCTAACCCTATTTAACCCTAATTATCCTACATTTTTCCTACGTAAGCAAATTTAGTTTAGTCAAAACGAGGTGGAAGTCTCTGATGAAGAATCCAAGAATCCGTTCCTGAAGGATTTGATTCGGGCGTGGTTAGGCCTAGGGTCGAATCCAGTAACATAGGAATGTTTTCATTTAATCCACATGCAATAAGTCTTAGAAATTCTTGTGATATATTGGCCTAGTATCCATACTTAGTTTTGCTTTTCCTAATGTTATGAGTTGTTACTAAATTTCATTATACATGTGGATGGATCTTAATGATTCATGGATGATAACATGATTGATTTTTGTTGGGAATCTAATCCTTTGGGTTAGCATCCTCCCATGTTATTGTATTATTATTATTCTTCCTTTTCATAAGAAAAGGAAAAGATGAGTCATTGGGGAGACTAAGAGTCACCCAGGAGTTAAAGAGGCCACTTGGAATATGAACTCCAAGGGTCACTTCTCATGTATATATGTACATTATTTAATGAGAAGTAAGTGTGCTTTGATGCCTATCTTTCTGTTTTGTGTGGTTTTCTATCTGCCTAAATTGGCTTCTGTTTTTCCCATATGATTTATGCCCTAATCGGCTCCTTATAGTGGTATCAGAGTAGTTATAATTTGTGAGGCTTGTGACTTGCATTCTTGCCAAGATTTTAGAGCAGTTATGAGCCATTGGACTGTGCTATAATTTCTATCTTACAGTCTACCTTCTCAGTCTTGTATTCTTTCTTTTGCACACCAAGTAAGCTCCCTACGTTTCGGTGTTATGCATGTTGCACTCCCTAGAATATTCAATGCCCTCTGACCTGACATTAACTGTTGTCGTGTCGAGTCTATCAAGAGACGTTTTGTTGCTCAAACCCTAATTCAAGCATATTTTTTGGGCCTCTCTGCTCCTCATATCCTTGCATTATTAACAGTACTGCAAATGTGTCAGATAGCCTTTCTCCTTTGTCAATTATGGTCATTACCTGCAAACCTGCAAAATATGTTCTCTGTCATAATTATATTTGATTGATTTCCTAAATACCTCTTTTGCTAGTCGCAGACAATCTTTGTGAATAAGAAACTGTACCAGTCACGACAATGATTTTTTTAGAACCTTGAAAAGAATTTGGTTCAATATTATTCCCATGCCAGAGTTACCATACATCGGTTTGAGCTTGAAATCATACAATAACAACTCCATTTCTCTCATGAGCATAGACACACATTCATTCTTCACTTGCTGTGCAAGAATTAATATTAGAGCTCATTACATGATCTCCAATATGTGTTAACTGATTCTTTGGGATTTTTAGTGTTTTGTGGAATTATCTTGAAAGAGAATTTGTGCATCTTCCTGTTATCACACACCTTGTAGTTGCCCCACAATTGATATCCTATTCAGCACGGTAGAGGGGACAAGAAACTAAAGAGGTGAACTACGAGTATACCAACCCCCAGATATGGATTGGTTGTCACACCGGTTAGGACACCCTTCGCTCTATGCCACTAATACGTCAAGTGACAAAGGGGGAGACCCTGATCTAACCTAGAAGGAAAGACGTAAAGCTAACACACCAGATCAAACTGTAGCAACTGAGTACGTAAGGCGAGTAGCTATAGAAACCCTAGAATTGAGGAAGATAGCCACCGGTAAGGATGTTTTGGACAATAAAGATTTATATGATGGAAATGTGGCCCAAAATGTTTATATTCGGTGGCCATATAATTATTATGTAGATCTAGGTAGTAAGTGCTAGTGTAAATGATCAAATTCACCACCCTAGGGGGATTGAAGGTGAAAAATGAGAGTATGCTCAGAATGATAAGTTTGATGAAAAATTAAGGAAATCTAACACTTGATTATAATGGCTTGGGGATGGATTCAACAGTATCTAAAAGCACAAACCAAAAAATGGATCATAAAACATGAAAACTAGCTGAAAACGCCAAGAGGGTGATTTGCCCAAAGACTAGTGCCTTTCCCACAGGGAAGATGGAGTCCTTAATGATGACGGGTTTGAAAACCCACCTAGCTCTAGGGAAGAGTGAAATAACCCAGAAAAGTTTCGCCAAAAATCCTAACAAAATGACCAGATAATTTTTTGAAGGTTTTTATTAGGGTTTTAATTATATGTCGGGTGGATTGGAAATTAAAACAAAAAAAATACGGATAGAAATACCCGAAAATCTTGCAGATGCCAAGTGCAATGACACTTTACCCCGGTTTGACTCAATTCCGAGTGAATTTGATGAAGTTCCAAGCTAAATAAATTTGCCCAGGTTGAGCTTGTGCTCCCCTCTTTCTGCAAGAGAAACCTACGTCACGTTAGAATTGATCCATATAAAAAGAAACTACGAATACAAGATAAATCAAGAAGCATAACCAATGATCAAAGACATTAGAAAAACTCCTTGATTGCCAACGTCTCCAGATGGAGAGAGTTGGATCTCTCACAAAAACACCTCAAGAGAGGACGCTCCCCTGCAAACAACATGACTCTCACAATATTTGGAACAAGCATAAATTAACTAGAACACCTCCAGAAATAATTTTGCAATCAAGCACGAGAACAATCTATGACAAAGAAGACATAGGATTTCTCTGAAAATATTTTCTCTATTCAAATAGCTAAGAGCCAAATTTCCCGATGGGATACAATGAGGGGGGTCTTTTCTTTATATAAATTTTGAGAGACACCAACCCTAACTTACTTTTTCATCCAACGGTTGAGATTAAAACATCATCAACGGTGGAGATCACTTTTACACAGATCAACATGACTAAGTCAAGAGAGGGGCGAATTACCTCATAAAGCCCATTTTTACAACATGATAAATCATTATTTTTGCAAGTTTGACACTTAGGGGACATGGGGGGGTCATTAGGCCCCCCCCCCCATACAAATTTCTAAGGATACAACTTGATTTACACACTTTTATTTTGGCCATTTTGACCAATTTTGCCCTATGGGGGACGTCCTTTGTAAGGGAGCCAAAATTATAATACGAAGCATGAAAATGGATGAAACTGGTGTAGATGTGTCCAGAGAGCCATAATAAATCATCTGGAGAAATTCCCTTGCCATTTCCTTAACCACACAAGCTAAATCGATTTCTTCAGTGATTCCTAGTTCATTTTTTTGTGGTACATCCTCCAAAATTCATAAAAATAATTATAACTTTATTCAGGCTGAGAACTGGGGCAAATTGATTGCACACAAGTGTTTGGAGATAAAGAAGAATGGTATAAGTGACTACTCATACCCCTTGGAATACTGCAATGCTCTAGGAGAACCAAAATCACTATCATATTAATAAAATTTGGCCAATAATAAAGTGATAATAATCACTAAATATGCAATCTGAGGCCAAACTCTGAAAACTGGAACCGCAGTATTGGTCCTGGGCATGTCTGGAGTAAATATAAGCACTGTTGTTTTTTGAGTCATTGCCTTGAGAATCGTGTTTGACTTGGTCAACATGGTTGACAAGGTCAAAATACCCAAAATGTGGGTGAGAAACTGTACCAATATGATCCTGCATGTATCCAAGGTAAGAATTGCTCCAATAGTGTATATCAAAACCCAACTTGAGTCATGTTATTCAGAATCATGGTGACAATAATAATAATAATAATAAGTAAAATATCCTGTTCCTTTGAAAGATCATTGAACTTTCTGGAAGTCTCTTGTGGATGCCATGCTTACAAAGTTTTAAATAGTTTGCTAGTGTTGGGTGAATGTGGAAAACAAGGCTTAAGGTAAAGGGGAATGACTTATGACTGACCTTGACTATGTGATCTCTCCAAATGATAACCTGTGTTTTTAACACCGACCACGCTGGAACCAGAACTGGCTGACTAGCTCGACCAATGGCCTGACTGGCTCGGACCGGAGACCGGTTCGACAATGAACCGGTCGACCCGAACCATAAACCAGTTGGTTCATTGTCGAACCGACCTTACCCGACCGGTCTCGTAATTAGCCGGCCGACCAGAAGGTGAAAAACCATCACTGTCGAGACGTTTTTAAAGTTAAAATTTGACTTTTTTTTAAATAAATAAAAACCTAACTAACTACCTATAACCCTAAAATGATTTCTAATGTTATAAAACAAGCACCCTCCCTTCCATTTCATCACTCAACAATTAAAACATTGATTGTTTGCAAGTTCTTCTGCTGCACCTGCCGATGAACCGTGGAAGAGATAGAGTTAGTTTGTGTTGGTGTCTTATGCTGCAGCCGCCAAAGAAAGAGATAGAGGCGAGAGCCTCAGAGTCTTGGACAACTTGGAGGAGACTGGAGTTTGCTGTCTCAAGGCTCAGACGGTGGACCAAGGTATGCACTGTGCAACATCATGCATGCTACAGACTGTTTTTTTCCTTCAATTTAACATCTTTTTTTTTTCTCAATTAAAATCTAGCAATTAAATTTTTTTTTCCTTCAAATTCAAATCTGTTTTTAATTTTAATTTTAATTTTTTGCACTTGTAGAAACAAATTTTTTTGCATTTTAACAATGGCTCCAAGAGCAAAAGACGCTGCATGGGCCCATGTTGAGACTGTTGATGGTGAAGTATTTTGCAAATATTGCAACAAACCTATACGTGGGGGAGGAATTCATAGGGTGAAGCAACACTTGGCTGGAATAAGAGGCCAAGTTCTCCCATGTGAGGCACCAAATGACGTAATTGGAGGGATAAGAGATGATTTGTTAAATTAGTTTAAAAAATTTGAAGAAGATAAGGCTAGGCAGAAAGAGATAGAAGCTGAGATAGGGAGGAAGAGAGAGCTTGCCAATGCCACTATGAGGAGGTCCGGGTTTAATGAGTTTGAAGGCTCTTCCTCTGTCCCTTCTTTTGTTGGTAAGGACCCAGTCCAGTATGTTATTCCATCTCGTCCAAACATTGGTGATATTCAGCCTAAAAAGAAGAAGACCCTTCAACACTATTTTTCAACACCTTCCCCTTCCCCTTCAAGTGCCAATGCCTCTCAATCTCAAACTGTTCAACCGACCCAAATTCAGTCCACCTTAGATGGGCATTGGAAAAAGCAATGCAAAGAACCTGCTTATGAGTACATTGCTAGATGGTGGTATGATTCAGATATCCCCTTTAATGCTGCCCGCTCATTTTATTATCAACCCATGTGGGATTCCATTTTTGCTGCTGGTAAGGCCTTCAAAGGCCCTAATATGCATGACTTGAGGGGATCACCTTTGAAGGAGGTTATGTCCATAAATGAATACTTGCTGGGTTTTAGGGAGTCATGGGCCACTACAGGATGTACCATCATGTCAGATTGATGGAGTGATACAAGGAATTGTACAATAATCAATTTCCTTGTCTCTTGCCCTCAAGGGACCATGTTTCTGAAATCGGTTGATGCATCTCATAAGGTGAAAGATGCAAACCTGCTATTTCAGTTGTTGGATGAAGTTATTACGGAGGTGGGGGCGAGAAATGTTGCTCAAGTCATCACAGATAATACCTTTAACTATGTCCTTGCTGGTAAGATGTTAGAGAGCTAACACAAAACCATATTTTGGACCCCATGTGCTGAACACTGCATAGACCTCATGCTTGAGGATATAGGCAAACAGGATTGGGTCAAGGATGTTATAGAGCAGGCCAAGAGCATTACAAAGTATATCTACAACCATTCATGGGTCTTGAATCTGATGAGGAAAAACACTGGGAACAGGGAACTTGTTTGGCTGGCCATCACGATATTTGCAACTCACTTCTTGACATTGCAATCTCTCATTTCCCAAGAGGAAAACTTGCAAAAGATGTTTTCATGTGATGAACGGATTTCATCTAAGTGGGCCTGTAGGAAAGATGCAAAAGAAACCGAAAAGAAAGTTAATGATAGTGCATTTTGGGAAAAAGCAGCAGAGGTTGTGAAAATTGCTGAGCCCCTCGTGAAGGTGTTGCGGTTGGTGGATGGGGACAGATTGGCCATGGGTTACATTAATGAGGTTATGGATCAGGAAAAGGAGCAAATAAAGGCAGCTTACAAAGACAGAGTGGCCAAGTATGGCCCTATTTGGGAGATTATTGACAACATATGGAACAATCAACTCCATCACCCTATACATGTAGCTGGGTACTTCTTGAACATAAGGTATCATTACAAAGTTTAGTTAGGCGATGATGTAACAGGTGAGGTCAAAGATGGCTTGTATGAGTGCCTAGAGCGCATGGTCCCTAATGAGAGTGAGCAGATGGAGATACATAGACAGATTAACTCTTTCAATCGAGCCACGGTTACCTTTAGAAAAACCCTAGCAAAGAAGGCAAGAGACGAGGGCGAACCAGATAAACAATTAAGCTTTATTTTTAAATCTTTAAGTTCAATTGTTTAAGCTTTAGCCTTTAAGTTGTTTAAGACTTTAAGTTCAAACTTCAATTTGCAGTCTAATTTGTTGAACTAACTTTGTCTCTACAACCAGTTGGTGGGAATCATTTGGTAGCCAATGCTCTCAATTGCAAAGGTTTGCAATTCGAATCCTTAGTCAACCTTACAGTGCTTCTGGGTGTGAGAGCAATTGGTCTGTCTTTGAGCGGATTCACACGAAGAAGAGAAACCGTTTGGAACAAAAACAGTTAAATGATCTCGTCTTCATGCTATACAACCTTTGGCTAAGGCGCAACCAGTTGCTAAACAAAAGACTTGATATAGATCCCATTATGTTGGAGAATATTGATCCAAATTCAGAATGGGTAGTGGAGATTCAACCGACAGAGTTTAAATCTGATTTTGATATTGAAGTTGAAGATGAGTTGAGGTGGGATGCTTTGGATGCAGATCCACTAGTACCAACTCCAAGGGATACAGGTGCAGATCCAGACATTGCAGGTAATGGTGGTACTAGTACTAGTGGCATTAGACGACCTAGCTGTGCAACCCGTGCTTCTACTAGGGTTGTAGATGTCCTTGAGGGGGGCAGGTCCTTAGAGGAGTCTGAGCCAGATGTTGATGTTGAGCATTGCATGTCCAGCAGTGGTCTTGAGTTTGATGATTGATTAGCCATGACTCATGAGTCATGTCTCATTATTGATCATGTTTTTTGGATTGTAGAGGCTATTTTGATGATAGAGCCTCATTGATATTGTATTTGGTTTCAGACTTTGATATATGTGTTATGAGATTTTGCTTTATACTACGATACTATCTTCTAGTTCTATCATCTATGTAGTGCACTTGGTGCCATTTTGTGACCCATACATGGTTTATGGTATATATATATGAGTAGACTTGAGTACACTTTGCATATTATCTGTCTAATGGTTTAAAATCATGGCTCGGAATGTTAAATATAATTTTTATGATTAAAATTTTAAATTTTCATGTATTTTTTTATAGTCCGGTTCATTGAAATCAAACCGCTCCGGTTCATTACCGGTTCCCGTTCCGGTCTGAGTTGACCCTTGATCGGTTCGATTCTCAGTTTCGGTTTTTAAAACCTCGATGATAATTAATACTCAACCAAAAAGACATGCATGATAGATAGTAACAGGGAATGGCAGTGTCTAGCAAGTTTTCCTTTTCATTTCTTTACAATACAGGTCAACCTTCAAAGGCAGGTATCGTGGAAGCCTTCTGGACTCCAGTACTGACAAAGACATAGCCTTTGCGGGCTAGTCTCACCCTGTTGCCCTGTGGGGGCAAATGAGCCGAACACTATACAAAGAGTGAGTGCTCATCCTTTAATCATTGATCTTTTTCAATAACTTTCCTTTTTACATAAGATGGTAGTCAACCTACAAGAGCAGGTGCCCTGGAAAGCCTCCTGGGCTCCGGTAAATGACTAAGGCCTAGCCTCGCTGCCAGCGAGCAATCCATAGCCCTGACGGGTTTGCCTCTCCGTGCTTCCCTTGTGGAGGGCAGATGAGCCTTGCATTATACAAAGAATGAGTGCTCAACCCCTTGGCCACTGACTACCTTTTAAACATTTATATTTTGCATCATTTAGATATAGCTTTTATGCGTCCTGATGCTTTAGTGTTTAGCAACACTGTTTGGAGGAGCACTTGTTTTGAGGACTAAAGAACTACCCGGTGAACCCAGCCACATTGGCCAAGCCACATACTTCATAGCCAAAGACACATAACAACATGGAGTCTATCATGCATAGGGGTCAAGATGGGGAAAAGATCTTCAATCTCACAAGTCTCGGGCAATCTAAGTCATGGGATAAAATTCAACAACGAATGAACTGGATGGATGGGGACAAATGACATATGAGACCAATATAGCACTAAGGTTTAATCATTTGTGTAAAGCATGGCATGGGTGACAATCTTCAACATTGAGCTCTTCGATCATCTTAGCACATGTTTAGGCATCAGTATATATAAGCATAGGTCACCATGATTATTCTAACTAGACAAGCCTAGGTGTTTAATATACATCATAGAGCAAAAAACAAACCAAGAAACATATACCTGATCTCACCATATATACCTGTCTCCATTTGATAAGCCCCTCTGTAACCATGTACCATATCTACTACTCTGCTTGAATGAACTAGGTCACCACTAAAGTCATCTCAAAGGACAAGGAGATCTCAGTCCTGGCAAGGAAATACTCTGTATCTGCTGCTGAACAAAGGCTCTGAATGGCTCTTGCTACAAAATGATCCATGCTGTATCGCCATCAATAAGTCTGGCTCAGAGGAAAAGAGAAAATTTAAATGCTGCATCATGGTAGCCCAGCTACAATATATGTGATAACACTTCCACTGTTAGATAGATCAATACTCACAGTTTTCAAAGCTTCTATGTCTAAAATGTTTCATCTACTAAAGACTGGTGGCCCATAAAGGCCGTGAGCGGTTATCCTGAACGTCTAAATTTTTATGATATCTCAAGTTAATATGACATCAAAGATTGCCCTTTCTCCATCATGATGTGTGAAGTATAGTGTGGAGCATCTGAGGAATGGGCACTTGCATAGACTATCATGATTGCTGCAGAAACTACCTCTGCATGTGCTTGAACTAAAGACGTCCTTCGTTTGGAGTTGTTTGCAGCTATTAATTACTTGCAGACGCATAGTACTGAAATGTAGCTACCCTAAGCAACGTTGTTCCTTGTTCATCGACTGACTGACAAAGCATTAGTTTGTATTTCAGATAGACAGTCCTGAAGATTGCAGTTACCTGTGGAAGAGACCGTTGGAGTTGAAGCTAATGGAAACCCAAAGTTTCCATTTTTGTGGAGATGAAACTGTTGGTTGCTGCATTGAATTCCTTTCTCCCAATGTTGTAGTGGTGATGACTACAAGAGAATCGCGACCTCTTTGTTGAAGAGTTGCACATGACATCTGGGAGAAAATTTTGTCCAGTGTTGGGCCCCTCACGGTCAGAAGGAGAACGTTATTCACAAACTGCTGAAAAACCAGTCTTAAGGAAAATTTCACTTGACAGGTGAAGAGACGTACCATAATCCATATTCTTCATAAAGTTTGCAGTAACCAGCACATGGGATTTCTCTTCACACCACTTGGAGTAAGCTGTAACGTAGAGTGGTGGTTTCCAATGATGAAGATGACTCGGTTTTCATTGCTGAATTTGTTGGAGGAACGCGAAGACGATCGCGGGGAGTCCTCAAATAAGTTTACAATGATTTCTTTTATTTGCAAATGATTATTTTGTCATTTTCTATATGTTGCGGCATGTAGAAAGAAATCACGATTGAAAAGGCTCCTTACAGAAAGGGGACAATTTGGGTAAGCAACAAGCAAAACCGCAAGTGAATCTCGGTAACGTCCTCTTCTCCTTGTGGACGTTGACTGTTCATGGAGGAACCCTAACTAGAGAGTGGCCTGATCCAAAAGCAGTGTCCTGTCTTGGTGGAGACTTGAATGCTGTGCAGAGACCTAAATGTTGAAGTGAAGAGATGTAGCAAAGTCGTAGAGATGAGCTGCGATCATCCTGAATGAGTTGAACAAGAATAAGAAGCGTGAATGCTCCTCCTCCTCCTTTTGTGTGTGAACCTTTGCAGCAGTTTGCTTGGACATGGAGATTTGGTGTTTCTAAGCTTTCCTGAACTGAGATCCTTTATTGTGTGGAGGATAGTGTGAGCGACAACATTTTTCAACCTTGAGAAGAGCTGCGGCATTCTCTTTAGACTCATAAGCTGCGACCAACCATCTTAATTTTGAAGAAATAATGGTATAAGTGGCATCCTTCATATCTTCCACAATTGAAATCCATGCTTTTGGTGCTGCATGAAAAACATAAGGTGAGACTCCTTTGATCACATTTGAAGTGCACTGCGGTCTCTCTATTCATTGGATGAGCTAGAAATGCTCAGCATTTTGGAGCTACGTATCTTCTTTTTGAATGAGTTGAAGTGTTGTATATCTCTGCGTTGGTGTCTCTCATAGCTGCACTGCGTACTTCTTGTCAAAGCCTGGAACTACTGAGAATTTGTTGGTTTTTGGTGTCTCTAATGGTGTTGCATTGAAAGTTAGGGAAGTGCATGACTTCTTATCTTTGGATTTGAAGGTCGTGGTTCATGAACTTCCATGTATTTGGTGAAGACTGAGACTGCGTACTGTTTTATGTGTGGAGCTATCATTCCATTTTGAGAAGATCAAACTCCACAGTGTTTTGAGACCATCATGAACCTGTGTTGAAGAGGCCAGTGTTGATGTGTCAAGAATAAAGTTGCTTGTGATACTGCATGGAGAGGCAAAATTTTTCTTTTGATCCCATTGGAATGTTGAAAACTCTCTCTTTGGTGGACTCACTGTGAGGTGAAGAAAATTGGTGGAAAGCTCATTCACCGTGAACTGATTATTTCCATCATGACTGCTGCATAAAGATCATAAATGCTACACGTTGATGAAGGCTGTGTGTGCTCTCTTGTATGTTTGTCGTGGAAGAAACCCAATTTTGTAATGCGTGGAGAATTCGAACCATTGGATTCCATCAAAGTATGTGATGACTGATCTTGAGAACAGTGCTGCATAATGCTCAGATCAGATTGATTGCAACCTGTGCATTGAAGCTGATTTATTTTTGTAAGTTTAGTATATCTGCATTTTTAAAGAAACCTGCAATCAAGGTGATTTATTTCTGATAAGTGAAGACTGAAGCTCATGTAGTAATTTGTTCGTATTGTAAAACCTGCTTGGTGAGGAGCATCTGTTGTTTGTTCATGAAGGCAGTGATGTGAATAAGTATTTCGTAAGCAGTAGATTTGCATTCTTTTCTAAACTGAAGAACTGTGTTGAGATGCAAGAATGTAGCTAGAGCAATTTGATTGTTTTGCTACCCTAGATGCTTGAAGCATTGATGTTTTTCTTGTTACAAGACAACCTTGTACCGAATCTGTAGAGATTATTGTGATTGCTCACTGACAAGACTGAATTTGCAGCCTATTGTTACAGCTGCAGAATTGAATAGTGCCGATTTGTAAGCTGCTGCAGACTTGTGTTGCAGCAAAGTGTATTTTGCAAAATGTTGCAGAAATTATTGGATGACTGTTTGGCTGCTGAATGACAATATTGGGAGTGTTTGCACAGATTGTATTGCAAGCAGTATGAAGAAAAGTGCAGACCTGAAACTAGTAAGTGCAACTGCTTCATCAGAAGAAAATTGCAGAGCAAGATCATCATTCAAGTATAACAGATTCCTCAATTCAACTTGCAACTTGCAACTGTGTCTGTTTGTAAGTTCTTGTGTATTTGTTTTGGTACTTGCTTGTGTTCTGTAAGTATCAAAATCAGAAGAAATAATTTGAATTGTGTATTGTATATGGGTGCATTTTTGGCCGCGACCGACACCCCTCACCTTTTAAGGTTTGAATCTGCTGAGTTGTAAAGGGTGGAGTTGCAAGAAGCCCTATGTATTCTCCTCTATCCAGACTTCTCCTCTTGCACCTGACAGGGGGGAACATTATGTCAGCTTCAAGTTTCGACGCCTTCTTCTGAGAATAAGCAGCCATGGCCTTCTTCATGCCAGAGCAAGTGAGCCTGAGCCACATACAGTTTTAAAGGACAGATTCAGTGTTATAACCACATAGAGAGAACATAACCATTTCGAGAGTAATCATGTATTTTGTGTCTAGTTGTGACACCTTGAGACTCTCCTCACTTTCAGAGTTCTCATGTGTTTTGTGTCTAGTTGTGACACCTTGAGACTCTTCTCTCCTCACATTGTTCTTGACAGGGGGGAAATGAAGACTGTCAGTAACAAGCGAGCGAGATCGAGTGAGCCAGAACAAGTGAAAGTATGAAGAGCTATGTTCGACTGAGCTCCAGAGTTGGTGGTAAAACAAGCGAGCGAGATCAAGCGAGCCAAAACAAGCGAGCGTGTGAAGAGCTATGTTCAACTGAGCTCCAGAGTTGGTGGTCAAACAAGTGAGCGAGATCAAGCGAGCCAGAACAAGCGAGCGCGTGAAGATATATGTTCGACTGAGCTCCAGAGTTGGTGGTCATCCTAATGACCACCAACTCTGGAGCTCAGTCGAATATAGCTCTTCACTCACTTGCTTGTTACTGATGATCTTCATTTCCCCCTTATCAGGAACAATGTGAGGAGAGAAGAGTCTCTAGGTGTCACAACTAGACACAAAACACATGAGAACTCTGAAAGTGAGGAGTCTCAAGGTGTCACAACTAGACACAAAACACACGAGAACTCTGAAAGTGAGGAGAGTCTCAAGGTGTGACAACTAGACACAAAACACATGAGTACTCTCGAAATGGTTTTGTTTTGTTTATGTGGTTATGCCATTGAATCCGTCCTTTTAAACTGTCTGTGGCTCAAGCTCACTTGCTCTGGCATGAAGAAGGCCATGGCTGCTTATTCTCAGAAGAAGGCTTCAAAACTTTAAGCTAACATAATGTCCCCCCCTGTCAGGTGCAAGAGGAGAATACATAGCGCTTCTTGCAACTATTTCTCATTGTTAAAATGTTTTTTAGGGTTTGTCACCCACAATACGGGGACTAAAACTCATAAAACATAAAATAATGATAAAATATAATGATAGCTTCAACAAGATGGAAAGTTGATCTTGGAGGGAGGACGTCATGCCCCATCTAACCCCAACAAGTGTCTTTTTTGCTCAATGCCCTCCTTTAGGCGGTACAACCTTTAAAAAGATTCTTTCAAGGTGGGCGATGTGCATTTCTTCATTAGGATGATCGAGAGGGAGGGGTAGTATAATATAATATGGCCCCTGTGGGTGTAAATGAGGTGTGCTAGAGCGGGTATGACAACCCTTACAAGCACAATCACCTTTACAAAGCATGAAATAATGAGTGGCTAGGGGATCCTAAGCCATGTGCCCCAATGGAATCACCCCAAAGTGAACCAATACCTACCTAGGGCATAAATGCCCGACATGATGAGGAGTAACCAACCATCAAGAGGTTGACAACAGGGCCACAAGACCAGCACACCTTGAAACGAGGACCAAATGTACCTGCCATGTCTGACCAAGGGGTATGGAACCTTGTTAGACCAACTCTTTTACATAAGGAAGCCCCAACTTTGCCTTTTTACAATGGAAAAAGACCCCCTTCTTTGGCACATTTGATAGAGTGTATTGTAGAGAATTTGGGGCGTAACAGATCTCAACCAACATCTTCAACCATGTTTCTCAGGGGTTAATGTAGGTTTTGAACAACAAGAAGGATGTTTTATCGCAGGGTTAGAGCAACAAAGTGTGCCCTCTACTAAGTCCGATTTGAGGCCTCTTTTCCAACCATATCTTTCATGTGTTCTTGTTGGTTTTGTTTGAAGGTCATTTGGGGAAGCAATCGAAGTTCAAAGAGTAGGTTCATTGTGAAGGTAGTTTGTAGTATGTACTTGAGCCCTATCCAATCTTGGATAGAGAGGGCTTGTGAAATGATCCCTTCTCCTTGGCAAGGGTTTGAAGGCATCTAGGTTCATGATCTCTTCTATTGTTCCAACCCCATTTTGATGAAGATAATGACATGTACTCAACTCATTCTTGATGTGATTTTGTCTTTGATTATTGCCAAAGACAAGGGAAAAGCCCTAGCATGGATGTTATGCTAAGGTGGTTTCATTTGTTATATGATTTCATGTTATTGGTTCATTTAATCATGAATAGAGTAGGTAGGTAAGATAAATAATTTCATGCATGAGCATTTGATGTGTTGTGTAGAAGAAGAATTGTGTGTTGTGAAATTTTTGTTTTTTGGTGGTTAAACTAACAAGCACATTGTAGAGGTTTTGGAGTTCTCACATCCTCTCCTTTGCAAGCTAAAACGTGTGTCCTATAGTTGGAGGCAGCTGTTACCCTCCATTTTGTATGGGTGTCCACTAAGGGAAATTGGCAATCTCAATGAACTGTCCTAGGTAGTTTGAGCACCAAACTGTCATTTACATTCATGGACAAGAAACAAATACAACAAGCAACATAAATCAATTTTGGGTGAAGTTCTAGATGGATTTGGGCATACTATTGGTTAATAAGGGCACATCTCAAACTTGGAATCTAAACCACCTAGTAGTGGAAAAATGATATGTTAATCATGGGAATTGATGTTGTCACTTTAAAATGCTTAACATAACATGCAAAGATCGTCTTCTGTTCCAACCTTGTTGGTATAATTTTTTAAGGATCTTGTTGAAAGATTTGACTCAAATTAGTCATCCGCCCAACTTGCCAAGAGGTATGCCTTGCATTAGATGGAGGATTGTCCTATTGTGACATTTTGCAAGCTAATTGTTGATTGTTGTTCTTAGGAAGTGCCCTTATTTAGAGATATTTTCCTTGGAGCTATCCTACATCAGACCAAAAGTCTTTTTGAGGGTTGTTTAAAGTAGGTTTATATCCTTTTGGAAGAGTTGTCCTTCCTTTATGACCTTGGATACCTTTTATTTGGACAATATTCGTTGCATTCACCTTGGAGGGCATTTTTCACTTGGAAAATTGGCTTGTGGCCTACATATGTGGATAAATTTGTTGAGCGACCCCCTTTAATGAAGCCTTTGTATGGGATTTTGAAGGCTTGCTTTGGTTGGGGCCTTGTTTTCATGGCTTGACGAGAGCTTGGTTGGTTGCCTTGTGGACAACTCTTAGGTGGTTCACCTTCCATGTGGACACATCTTGGTGAGGAAGTTTCTTGAAGAAACCTTTGAAGGTTGGTCTGGTGGACATTTGTTGGAGCACATTTTTTGAGGGGTCCTTTGGAGGCCATGTGGCATCATCTTACCAAACACTTGTTCCATGCTTGTTGGAGCAATTTCCCTTTTGTTAAGGACCCCATGTATCTCATCATTGTACAAGTGGCTTTGACTACCTTTTATTATTGTATTATCTAGGAGTTAGTTGCTTGAAATGGGGATTTTGTATTATTTTATCCCACCCTAGGCCAAATCTAAGGGAACAATTGATATTTTATTGTAAAGGAAGTTTAGCCTCTCCTATAAATTGAGAGCTACTTCCTCATTTCATTGTATGGTTGGACTTTGAGAGTTCTCTCTCTTTTGGAGCTTCATTGATATATCTTTCTTTTGTGCACTTATTGTGTTAAGGGCTCTTTTTATGTGGTGAAAGTGTTGTCAATCCTTGAAGATTCTTCTTCTTGGTTCTATGTTTGTGTTTAAGGATTAATAGTGGAATTTTCAAGTCTTCTACAAACCTCTCAAACGCTGGTCCAAAGAATAGTTGTTGATAACTCTTGGAAGGAGGGTATCTTGGGCTCTTGGCTTGCACATTCTCCTATGTTGGTTTGGGTAAGTGTTTTAAACCTTGTCTCGCATAGCATTGGCTCTCTTGGAAAGGATTTTAAGGTATTCACCTTCGCCGTAGTTGATCTTGGGTGGTTCAGGACTTTCCTCCATTGGAGCTCCCTCTTGTAGACCTTGAGGTCCATTGTTTATCCTCATTGGGTAAGTGACTAATTTCCATAGTCCCGATCACTGACCTTTGAAGGAAGTAGACCAACTCTTGAAAGGTATTCTTCTTGGCCTCACTTTCCATTTAATTCATATTGACTCTATTGCCCTAGTTAGATATTGGCACCAATCTCCGATCTCTCCATCATCTATTCTTAAAATCATAAAAACTACAACCCCATTTTTCTAAGGCTATCTCTTCCAAATCACCTTGTTCCCTCATTGCAATAGCCTAGCAATCCTATCCTAGGGACACCCCCTTGAGTTGGAGAAGAGCCAATCGGAAGTGCATATGGGTGGCTATCATGGTGATAGTGGGTAACACCTCTCAAGTAACCGTGAGCTAGTAGCAATCTTTGGGGCTTTAACTACACCTGCTAGTTTGAGTGGTATTAGGCATCAGACATGGGAATAGTATGTAGAGACCTTAGAACATGGCACATAATTAGTGAATTGTGAAAGGGCGACATAATGAAAATGGATGAAGTGGCTAGTGAAAAATGACATGATATGAGAGATGGCTAAATCTCTAGGGGCACACCTAACTCGCAAGGTCATAAACTTAATTTGACAAGGAAAGAAGGATTATGACCACACCATGATGTTCCCTAAGCTATTGAAAAAATATTTGAGGATACATTAGCCATTATAGAGTAACACCTGTGTTCTCTTATTGTTATGTCCGTGCATAAGAAAGCATTTACCATAGGTCAAGTAGAGAGGATGTGTCATAACACAAGTATCAACTAGATGTCCCATCTGTCTTTGGCATATAGCAAGGCAGGCTTAGTGGGCTGAAAGTGTCTCTGAGCAGGCTGAAAGTGTCTCCGTCAAGTGTCTATGGGAAAACATAGATGTCATATGTGGAATTGCTAGATTTGATGGAACGGAAGATCACATAGGAAATGATGATCAGGTCACCCCATATATGTCAGAGGGTAACAATTACAATTAGTATCCCAAAAATTCATAAGGAACCTAAGGCATGCACCTAACATGTCCACCTTCTATTCTCTGTTAGAGAGGATGAGCCTCATGACCCTCTCTAACAATTATCAATACTAGGTCATCCATATCTTCATCAATCTGTATCCCGCTATGGAAATTGTGATAAAAATCACATGGACGCCTGTGTCATATTCGGGGATAACAGAAGTAACTTATGGTTTTAATGTCTCAAAGCATTTCTTGCATTTTTTGAAAATTGTTTGTCAAAACTTTCTAATTTGTTTCTTAGCTCTTAAAACCTTTTTTGTTTGTTCTAAAAATATTCTAGGACAGGATCTTCTGTAAACAGCAATCAGAGATGTTTAAGCACAAGAGGTGTTTCTACAATTAGTGAAAGGTGAGTAATACAAGGTAGGAAAGTATACCACAAGGATGAATATTTCTTAATATCCCTGCATATGTATTTTCTGTGCTGTTCAAGGATCATCTTTCTATTACGTAATATCCTTGCAAGGATATAGTTTTTTTTATAACAACCTGTTAAGCAGGATATGTAAAAACTTGATGAAAATTCGACCAGACCTTTTATGTATCTATTCACAGTCATTTTGGAGAAAACAATTATGATGGAGTTCATCCAGTAACTTTATTATATAAATGAATCAATCAATGGATTTTGTAAAACTCTCAATGAAATTTGAGATATTCTTGAAGAGGTTTATACTTTCTATGCAGATTATATTTCTGTAATTATGTTCATTGAATAATTTAGTTCTCTTGAAGGTTTTACGTGTCATTAATATTTTTGAAACAATGATAATCTTGGATCTAAATCTAATACGTTTAGTAGAGAAGATGTATGTCATGGTACTTATAAATAAAGTTCAATATGTGAAAGGGCAAAAGAAGAAAATCAAGGATGCCACAAAAGCGAAGAAGAGATGAAGATGCTGCACCTATTCCTGAAGTGAAGGAAGAAATTGCTGGTAATTCATGCTATCTCTTGTTTTCAGGGCAAAGTATATTTTCCCATGGACCTTAAAGCCAGGTGTTAATCTTATATGGTAAAATCAGTCGAGGAATGATAATATTTTAATTAATTGATAAACTTTCCTGCTTATAAGTAGCTAGAGGGCAGAAGTTTTACCTGTTTCATGTCTAAACAGGTATGCATAGTGGTAAGTGTGGAAGTCTTAAAGTATCTTTAGGCATTGGGGAATGATTTCAACATTATACTATAAAACAACTAAGGTGTGCAGGGGAGGCCTCCACACATTCACGACAATGCACATGCCCAAAGGGAAAGGAAAAGGCTGGTTGACATACCTTTTTGGTGCTATGATGTTGCTAGTGGCTTAATTGATTAACAGGGCTTGGAGAGACATACCTGCAATGCTAAGTTGCCTAGAAACTTGGGTACGGGTACGGGGACACCACTTTTTGAAAAATGGTACTTAGGTACGTCGGGGGTACTGTATATATATATATATATATATATGTCATAGTCACATCATACATGCATATAGATTTCTTCATAAATTATGAATCATGATTCATAATTATAAATTCAATGATTATTTGAACAATGAACATTCAGATTGATAATTTGAAACATAAAATTTGATAAATCATAGGCTCAGTAGATATCAATTAGAAGACTGGAAGTTACATAAAATTTGACAAATCATTGTACTAGGTAGCTGTAACAGAGAATCAAACTCAGACATGAAAGTACACTTGAAATCTTATTTTAAACACCTATTTGTACTACTGTTACAAGCAATAAAAAATTGAAATTGCCAAATATATTCCTGTGTTGATGTGAGTGTATTTCTCAATATTAAATACATATGTATATTTTTTATGTGCAAATTTGGTAGTCAAATTATGTTCCACAAGTGCTGAACACAAAACCATAAAAACATTCATTGTAAATCAATGTAAAATCAATCTACCAGATTTGGACAATATTCAGTGGAATTTGAACAGTATTGCAAAGTGCTTGACATAAGTCTTGAACCAGAATCCCTACGTAGTTAGCAAAAAATTAGTTCAGATTTGGTGGAGGGTCATTGCATTTTCCCCATTGAATTGCATTTTATTGAGCCGGTTGTACCCCTGGAGTACCCAAACACGGGGTACGAAGTACCATTTCGCCTATAAGAACCCCTTTTTTTTATAACGGAGTCTCGGGTGCGTGGACCTAGTATGGGGTATGGCATTAGACATACCCTATGAGTACCCAAGTACCTGGTATGGGTATGTGTACCCTACCCCTGGGTACGGGTACCCTGGCAACATAGCTGCAATGATATTGATCCAATCTAAAGAAGCTGTCATATTGGACTCTGGGATATGATCCTAGTTTGTCCTGGAAATTAAGACAATTTTTCTGCTAAGGATTTTGTTTGTATCTTTATGCATGTGTGCATGGAGATTTATTTCAAAGGTTTTTTATTTATTCTCTAATTATGAGTTTTCTTTTTCTCCTTTTTGATTCATACATAATTGATATTACATACATTCTATGACATTTCTTTTTGAATATCATGGATATTCTCCTATGTAGCATGGGAACCGCTCCCGGCTGTTAGGAAACTCGTTCCCGAAGTTCCGACGTTCCAGGGAACTTTGGAACTTGTAGGTGACTTTCCCAATCCAATGGGAACCGTTCCGGATGGTTGGGAACTTGTTGGGAACTTTTACCCTCTAAATCGGCAACTTGGGAACTTATTTTTGGGCGTTTCCTTCATTGGGAACTTCCACACATTCATGATTGCCATGTTGGTTGTTAACAACATTCCTATTTCCTTGCGACCATACATATATATGGTTGACTAAAAAAAAATTCTCTAGAAAACTAAGTTGCAATAAAGTCTTTTTCGTGCTACCTTGTTGAGTTGGTGCACTGATCTCTATTTAACGCTCATGCTAGAGTATTCACTCATCCCTACGCTGAATTGCAGTTATCGCTAATCAATAATAAATGTAAATCTATTTTGACTTTTTATATATTATTAAATAAAAAAAATAAATTTATTTATTTTACTATTTACTTTATTAATAAAAAGTAAACTTTTAACTAATTGGAAATGGTTTTAAATCCTACTTTAAAACTAAATTCGTATATTACATTTAAATAAAAAATATCTTGATTTTTTTTATAATAATTTAAAATTGAATAAGTATATACCTTTGGAAATACCTTGGCATAGCATGTTTTGTAAACATATAATATTCTAAAACATTTTAATCATAATTGACACAAAACTAAAAACTTACTCTATACATATAACCACAAATATAGGGATTATAACTTCTAAAAGTCCCCACTTTAGAAAGAGTCTACCTTAAATAATCAATGACGTGGATGGTAAACTTGATTTTATTGCCAATTCCATCTGCTAAGAGGTTCTAGTTACAACCACAATACAAGGGGACGTGGATGGTAAACTTGATTTTATTGCCAATTCCATCTGCTAAGAGGTTCTAGTTACAACCGCAATACAAGGGATAAGTTAAGTCATTTGATTTGTGTTAATGTTTCTTTTTTTCTCTATGTTTCTTCTCTTCTCATGTTTTTATTTTTTTAATATATATTATTGACATTCCCAACTTGCCGTTTCCTGCAAATTTGGGGGAAACTTCTAGACGTATCCGATACTCGTACCCACATTCCCTACGTTCCCGCGTTCCAGAAACTTGTGCAACATAGATATTCTCCCCTTAATTTGAGAGAATTAGATATGATAACAAGATTGGAATGGGACGATGGGAGGTCATGATCAAAACTACAAAAGGTAAGCGAAGGAAAACCGATTGCAGCCAACAAGGCAGATCGACAAAGTTAAGATGCATACGAGAGTAATACATATATGCCACCAACAAACCATTGGAGCAGGGGAAATATCATCATGATATATTTTTCCCATTCTTACATGGACGGAGTTAGGACCATGTAGGAGCTATGCATCATTTTTTTTCTATGCAATGCCAACCTGTGTGTTAGTACCAACTGAGAAAATGTTATGGATTTTGGTGTTATTTGTAGTAAGACTAGTAAGAGATCTTATTCTCTCAAGGTGTCAACCTTCCCTTTTGGCCTGCTTTTCTTGTAAATCTCTTTTGCATGGTGACTAAGTTTGGTTTGTTGGTACTCTGTTGATAATAAGGTGCATTATCTTTTATGCCTATTTATGCACAACGCAGCAAGAAACGATAAAATCCGTTTCCTACATGAATTTCCAACAAAAATAAGAAAAAATGCTCCATAAATGGATAATAATTAATAAAATGTTGATGTATTTGTAACTTCGGAATGTATTCACTTGTATATCTTATATTGTACCCTGATGTTCCTATCGGGAGAATCATTTTTATTTCATTGTACCTCGATGTTCCTATCGGGAGACACATTAATATAATAAAGTCATGCAAAGTCAATGAGGTTAACCCTCCGTTGTAAGTCGGGGCAATGGTCCCCACAATTAATTTAAGGTTAACCCTCCTTGTTGATCGGAGGGCAAAGTCTCCATATTTGAGGGGCACTAGGGTTATTAGACTCTCCTAGAGATGTCGACCCTGGTAAGTAATTGTCAAGTCGAAAATAAGTATAAATAGAGAGTGAGCCTCTCTATTTTACACACACACTCACTCAACTGGGGCGCATGAGTGAGAGAGGAAGTGCTCACATGAGTGAGAGAGAGAACAGCTGTTGGAGACCATCTTTTCTGTCTTTGGGTTTTACTACTGCCATTGGTGCTCATTCTATCTCTGAGGAAGTTGCGGGGTTTTCTCCTTTATGGTTTCCCTGAGGAAAATCTGTGTCTTTATTGTCTCTTGTGATTGATTGCTGTGCATGTTATTCTCTCAGATAAGATCATGAGATCATATTGCTTAAATGATAAAAATCTAACATGGTATCAAAGCTAATCTGAGAAGAAGACACCGTGCAGCTGCAGAAGCTAGGGCTTCTTAATTTTTGGGTCTCTCTCCATAATACATCAGCAAAAGGAGGCTAGGATAACTCTCCATTGAAGGGCGCATCTTTCTGTCGAAGCAAAATTTGATTCCGGGCATTTTCAGTTTTTGCTGCGGGAAATTAGGGCTTTTTACAGAATAGGAATTTTTGAGTGAGCCCGGCATAGGATTGCTCTCCTCCTCAAAATCAAAATTTAGAGACCAAGGTCGAGATTTTTGGTTGGGTAAAACTCCGGGAAAGTCAAACCCTAATTTGACCCTGGGCCTAAAAAACCCTAAAATACTAAAACTGGTAGTTTGGTACATTCGCTATATCTTGAGATTGAATAAAGCTCAGGAGCCGAAATTTTCACAAGCCTAAGATAAAATCCTGATGTACCCTGTGTAAACATTTTAGCCTCAGATTCGCTATATTCTGGGAGATACGATTCCTCCAAACCAGGGTTCTAGTCTCTTCTAGGATTCATCCCTAAACATGACATCTAGGGAGAATTGCTATATCTCAGGCTACGAAGGTCCAAATGAAATTTTGCAAGATGTTCCAGATAGGGCACAGACTGTACTTTTTGTGTTAAAAGTTTCATACCCTGAAGGTGAAATAGTGACACGTGGTAGTCCTTACAACTTCGCTACGCTGAACTGTCCTGAAATAAGTCACCTTGGAAAAATGCTCATAAATCCCAATTGGAGAAACCAATTCTGCTCAAACCTGCGATGTTGGAAAGAGGACAGGCAAGGCTATCTCAGTGTGAAGTTTCAGACACAGAGGAGCAGTACTTTCGAAGATACCGCAGAAACAATATCAGCCATTTATGCAGAGGAAATTGGAAAACTGGGGATTCTTGTTTCGGGAGTTTCCCTCCACTGTTTTCAGAAAAGGAGTACATTGGACAGCTCACCTTGAAGAGGCCCATCTTTCTATCCAATCAGATCTAAAAGATTCCAAGTTTTGAAAATTAAGGTTTCTCTGACAAACCCTAGATCAGCCAGATCCGGAACCAAGACGGACACCTCAAATCGGTAAGATCTAATCTGTTGCTATTTACATTTGAGGTTCTCATTTCAAAATGACTTGTCACACCAGCTTGATGACAAGCTTGGTGAACCTGAAAACTTTTGAGCATGGAAGTATAAGTTGTCACTGGTTCTTGAAGAAAATGAATTGGACACCTACATAAGTGGAGAGGTTCTAGTTCTAGAGGGAGATGAGGCTAAAGCCTTACACAAAAAGAACTTGGTCAAGGCCAAGAAGATCATTGCTGATTCAATCAAGGATCACCTTATACCACAACTGTCTTCCCTAAAGACACCTAAAGAGATGCTTGATTCCTTGACCAAGCTATTTGAAGGGAAGATGTAATGTCCTCATCTAATTAGGCATTGAGGACCAAAACCGCTAACCTATGTGATTCCTATGGGTTCGAGCAGTTATTGACAGTTAGGGAATCAACTGAAGAATGATGCCATCTACAAAAAATCTAGGGCATCAATATGATATCACCATTAGGTCAAAGAGGGCCACCGAAGCCAAAGGCCACCAACATGCATGACATCTAAGCATTATTTAATGATGCATGCACCCATTTAAGTCTTCATGCGCATGCATACAAGTCAACTGCAAATTAGAAATTAAAGTGACCTAATTAGGTCAAAGTTAAGGTTTTTGCAGTTGAAAGTTATAAAAGGAGGATAAAGTGAATGGAGACTTCACTTTTGATGATTATTGATTTTGGAGCTCTTGAGTAACAACACAGCGTGCGGCCACAACAGTTGGGGTTGGAGACAGCGTCTTCAACTAACGGGGTTTCGGCAGTGAGATATCTGCCCTAGTCTCATCCAGGGTAAGCCATCCAGGTTCACCATCCGCTGTTCAATTTATTCACAGTTATCCAGTATCCATCAAAGATTGTTTGCAAGGGCCCGTGTGCAGCCGTAAGGGGTTTCCAATGGGAAAGCCTAAATCATTCGCTGGGTCTTCAGATCTCAGTTTACCTTCGATGCCCAGGCACCATTCTCATCATCGGTATCATACTCCAGCACCCGGTGATTATCAGATTCGGTCTTGCTCATCCTGAGTAGTTATCAACCATTTCGGGATCAGGGGGGCGTGAGCAGCTAAATCTCCAGATCAATTTGCTAGCCTGCCTAGAGACCTCAAAATTTCCAAATGTGTCAGGCATTCTCTCCAGCACGGGAAGACTATCAATCCTGTAAATTCTCAGCTTCATCGGACACCTCCTTCATTGAAAACGTCACCCTTAGCTGATTTTGGGTTCGTGCTGTTGGGGTATCACCGAAGGCAGAAGGTACCAGGTCATCTCTGATTCAGCTCTTGACGCATGCATACTCTCTTAGGAGCATTCCAGCCAGCTTATCAGTGGTAAGTGTTACATTCTATCCTACAAACCCTAACCCTAATTTTATCTATAAAATAGGGAATTTTGCATGGCAGTTTGCATGCCCGACTGTTTTAGTATATCTGCATAGAAATAGAATATATTGGGATTTGGGATATTACAGTGGTATTAGAGCTATCTTCTTGGCCAGCTGTGGGCTTAAGAAATGAGGAATAGATGGATACAGAAGAAGACCCTTTTGTAACCTATAGGAAAAGGAGTAGATACACAGGGGACTTTGAGGATATCCATCTGGAGGATATCAGCTCAAACATGGAACAAACAGGTATACACTGACAAGGGAAAGGGAACTGGAGAAGATGAGGACAGGATGGAGTTTCGCAACTTAGTATCTGCATCTCAAGACTTAGCCAAAGGGCAAAAAGATGTACTCAATGCAATCAACAGATTATCAACGAAACCAGAAATAGGTAACAACAGTACACCTCCCTCACTGGTAGATCGAGGGTCTACAAGCAGCAGTGGAAAGGTTGCATACACCAATATACAGAATACACTGCACATATATAGCAGACCTTCTAACAGGCCTACTATGCCTCACTTCTTGGCAGATGCAGTAGGAGGTCTAGTCATGCAGGTAGAGCCTAGCGAACCTTTTGGGGCTTATTTGCAGGAATACAGGGACTTAGGGGATGGGTTTCATGCAGCCATGTCTTTTTCGGATTTTTGCAACATGAAGAGTAGGAACAAGCCCAGGAATTTCAACAAGGGATTCAATCACAACTATGAGTTGCAGAAGACCTTGGGTAGGTTGACCATCCCAAACTTTGATGGGCTCGCGGAGGTTCAACGAGGATATGGGTTCAAAAGTTGGATACCTACTTCCAGCTCAATCCCATGACAGAGATAGATGCCATTAAATTGGCTACTCCACCTGGACGGAGAGGCTCACGAGTGGTGGTACCACGGATTGGTGACATTGGGTCACAACACTATACACTCCTACGGTGAGTTCACTCAGAAGCTCATGGAGAGGTTTGACAGGGAGGATCTAGACATACATTTCAGGGAGTTGGCTCAACTCAAACAGACAGGTAGTGCAGAAGCCTTCATCTCAGAATTCCAGAGGATAGCAGTCATGGTAATAGATGTGTCAGAGAGCAGGTTGACTATGTTATTCACTGAGGCCCTAACAGAGCCACTGCGGGGATGAGTGAAAGCCTACAAACCCCCCACTCTGCAGGATGCCATTAACAGAGCCAAAGATCTACAGGATTCAGTCCCAAAGAATAGGTTCCTGCTCAAAACCAACTTTCCTGTTAGGGACAAGGACAAGAAACCTTTCCAGCAGGATGTTCCCAAGAAAATATGGTTAGACGAGGACATTAGAAAAGACTTAAGGTGGAAGAAACTATGTTTCACTTGTAAGGAACCATGGATTCCAGGACACAGGTGTGCGGGGAAGGTGAAGGCTCACTACATCGAAATGTATTTGGACAGTGATGAGGAGGACTATGAGCAAGAAGCCACAGAAGAACTACGGGTGGTTGAGGAAGAATCACTCCAGGGTGATACACCAGAGGGAGTCATTGCTACATTATCTGGAGTACCCAGATTCCATACTCTCAGGGTCAGAGGAGTAGTACAGGGTCACAGAGTAGGAGTATTGATTGATGGGGGAGCAACCCACAATTTCATTGACTCCGCTTGGGTAGCCAAGAGGGGTATTCAGACCAAGAAGTTCGAAGGATTCACTGTAGCAGTAGCCGGGAACTCCAGCATGGAGTGCAACTACTGGATTCAAAAATTGAATGTCACATTAGGTAACTATCAGATGACAAATTCATTTTACATAGTAGATGTATCAGATACTCATGTAGTATTGGGTGTCAGTGGCTTTATTTCATAGGGAAATATACTACAGACTACAATGGAAATGGAATTCCAGGGGCCAGACGGTAAACGGGTAGTGTTGAGGGGCATGAACACTTATCCCCCAAAACCGGTCTCGTCACAGAGAATGGAGGCAGTACTCAGACAGGATGATATAGAATGGGTTGCAGAATGTTTTGTCACCTTTAGGAAACCTCGAGAAACCAGCACACAACACCCAAGATACATTCAAGCCTTGTTACAGAAGCATGAAAAGGTATTTCGGGACCTTCCATCAGGTAGACCGCCAGACTGAGGCTTTGAACACATTATTGAGCTAGAGGAGGGGACATAGGCACTCATCACCACTCCTTATCGACATCCCAAAAGATACAAGGATGAGATCGAGAAAACAATCAAAGAATTGTTGGAGCTTGGATATATTTGGCCCAGTTCTAGCCCCTTCGCATCCTCAGTGGTCTTGGTAAAAAAGAAGGATGATACACTGCGAATGTGCATCGACTATCGAGCACTCAACAAAAAGACCGTTAAAAACAGGTATCCCATCCCTAGGATTGATGAACTCATGGACGACCTATGGGGTGCCAAATACTTTTCCAAGATTGATCTTTGCTCTGGGTACCATCAGATTCGAGTGAGGGACCAAGACATCTCCAAAACAGCTTTCCGTTGTCACTATGGTCACTATGAGTTTTTGGTCATGCCTTTTGGACTTACCAATGCTCCAGCTACTTTTCAGTCGTGCATGAACCATACCTTCAGAGTTCAGCTACGTAAGTTTTTGCTAGTATTCTTTGATGATATCTTGATTTGCAGCAAAACATGGGACGAGCATCTGAAACACCTGGACGAAGTATTGAGCATTCTAGAAGAACACTCGCTTTACGCGAAAATGTCCAAGTGTGAATTTGGCATGAAGGAAATGCTGTATCTAGGGCACATAATCAGTGAAAAAGGAGTACAGGTTGACATGGAGAAAATCCGAGCTATCAGAGATTGGCCCGCGCCAAAAACAGTCACAGAATTGAGAGGCTTCTTAGGTCTGTGCACTTATTATCGAATGTATGTTAAGGGATTCTCCCAATTTGTAGCACCCCTCACAGATCTCACAAAGAAGGGAGCATTCACCTGGACAGAACTAGCACATAAAACTTTCGAGGAGATGAAAGTCATTATGAATTATTGTCCAGTTTTAGCCTTACCGGACTTCTCACAACCATTTGTAGTAGAATGTGATGCCTCAGGGGAAGGGCTAGGAGCAGTATTGATGCAAAATCATCACCCTATTGCGTTTGAGAGCCGTAAACTGAAGAACTACGATAGCCACTACTCCATATATGACAAAGAAATGCTAGCCATCTTACATGATCTCATGAAGTTCAGACAATACTTGTTGGGCAGTAAGTTCAAAATCAAAACATATCACAACCCCCTCAAGTATTTCTTGGAGTAGAAGGAACTGAATGAGCGCCAACAGAAATGGGTCAGCAAAGTAGAAGCCTACGAGTTCGAGATTGAGTATGTAAAAGATAGGAATAATGTAGTAGCTGATGCATTATCCGGGCGACCCGCCTCACTATCTCTCATGAGTATATCCACAGATTGGAGGGCACTTCTCTTAGTAGAATACTCCAAAAATAAATTCGCTTGCGAATTATTGGATGGACAAATTCAGGATGACAGGTATAGGATTGTCGATGACATCATCTATTATAAGAACAAGATATACCTCATCCCAGAATCAACGTTGAGGAAAAAGATCATACAGGCAGCACATGACTCTCCATTATCAGGACATTAGGGTTTCTTGAAGACCTACAGACAGATCCGAGAGAGGTTCTCATGGAAGGGCCTCAAAGGGGAAGTTATGCAGCACGTACGGGAATGTAGCATATGTTAGCAAAACAAGATTGAGAACATCCATCCAACAGGGTTGCTTTAGCCACTACCAATTCCATAACAGAAGTGGGAAAGTGTCTCCATGGACTTCATTACAGGATTGCCCAAGGTCCAAGGGCGGGATTGTTTATATGTCGTAGCTGATAGACTGACCAAGTTTGCACATTTCTTTTCTATATCATCTAATTACTTTGTAGCTCAAGTAGCTAAGTTATTCTTCAGGGACGCCTTCAAGTTACACGGGTCACCTAAGACCATTGTCAGTGATCGGGATAATAGATTCACAGGTGCCTTCTGGCAGAAATTATTCAGATTACTAGGGACCGAACTGGCTATCAGCACGTGTTATCATCCCTAGAGCGATGGACAAACTGAAATTGTCAACAAGTGGATCAAAGGATATTTGAGGAACTACGTAACAGGGCAGCAGCGAACCTGGATTAAATGGCTACACTTAGGGGAGTACGGCTACAATACTACCTATCACATGTCTATTAGAATGACACCTTTTAAGACGTTATATGGCTACGAGGCCTTGGACTATGCAGATTTAGCATTCAGAGACAGTAGGGCTCCTAAGGCAAAGGATTGGATACAGGATAGTCAGGATATTCTTAAAATCTTGAAGGAAAACTTACAGACAGCCCAAAATCAACAGAAGTTGTATGCAGACAGACACAGGGTTGAGCAGAGCTTTGAGGTAGGAGATTTGGTATACTTAAGGCTCCAACCTTACATACAGTCTTCAGTTAAGAAGAAAGGAGTGGAAAAGTTAAAACCTCGCTTCTATGGACCCTATAGAATAATTAGGAAGGTGGGAGAGGTGGCATATGAACTAGAACTACCACAGGAGAGCAAAATTCACAATGTATTCCATGTGTCCAACCTGAAAAAGACCATTGGGCAACACATTGCTCCATCAACAAAATTACCTCCTTTAGATGATGAAGGACTACTGATACTGATTCCTGAATGGATCATACAGACTAGAGAAAGGAAGCTTAGGAACTAGGTAATTAGGGTATACTTGGTTCAATGGAAAGAACTACCGCCAGAGGATGCCACATGGGAAGGTGAACAGGGATTGTAGCATCCCAATTTGCAGTTGCTTGAGGACAAGCAATTTCAAGCGGGGAGGACTGTAATGTCCTCATCTAATTAGGCATTGAGGACCAAAACCGCTAACCTATGTGATTCCTGTGGGTTCGAGCGGTTATTGACAGTTAGGGAATCAACTGAAGAATGATGCCATCTACAAAAAATCTAGGGCATCAATATGATATCACCATTAGGTCAAAGAGGGGCACCTGGGGCCAAAGGGCACCGACATGCATGACATCTAAGCATTATTTAATGATGCATGCACCCATTTAAGTCTTCATGCGCATGCATGCAGGTCAACTGCAAATTAGAAATTAAAGTGACCTAATTAGGTCAAAGTTAGGGTTTTCACAGTTGAAAGTTATAAAAGGAGGATAAAGTGAATGGAGGCTTCACTTTTGATGATTATTGATTTTGGAGCTCTTAAGTAGCAGCACAGCGTGCGGCTACAACAGTTGGGGTTGGAGATGGCGTCTTCAACTAACGAGGTTTCGGCAGTGAGATATCTTCCCTAGTCTCATCCAGGTTCACCATCCGCTGTTCAATTTATTCACAGTTATCCAGTATCCATCAGAGATTGTGTGCAGGGGCCCGTGCTGTAAGGGGTTTTTAGCTGGAAAGCCGAAACCATGGAAGAATTTAATAAAAGGTTTAATGACTTAGTAAAAAGCCTACCTGCAGACATCAAGCCCCAAGAAGCATCTTTCTTGATTTATTACATCCAAGCATTTGAAGGAGAAATGAAATATCAGATAAGGGATAAGGAACCTGCAAATCTTAAGGATGCACAAGAAAAAGCTATCAAGATAGATAAAAACATGCAAGCTGCTGGTATATCTAATATTCCTGGGTTTTCAAGGGGTAGTTCTTCAAAGGCTAATGAAGTAAAAAAAGTTAAGTTTGAAAACCAGGAACCTCAAGGTGACTCCATAGATAAGCTCACCCAATTGATTAAACAAATGGAATTGAATCATGCTAATCAGATAGCTGCCATGCAGGCAAACCAGACAACATTACAAAACAAAGTAGTTTCTTTGGAAAGAAACAAAGGAAATAATTTCTATCCAAACAAGCCAAATGATAGGTGGCAAAACCAAAGATGGCCCCCACCTCAAGATCAAAGGCCCCCTAATCCTCTAGAGTCTACCAATGTGGTTGACCATCAAGCTATTCCATATTGTAGGCCTTGTGGGGATTTTCATGAAGAAAACACTTGTCAAGTCTTTTTGCAAATCATAAGTGATAAAATGAATGAAAAAACAGAGAATGAACAAGTAAACATGTGTGGGCAGAAGTATGATATTGGCATGCATGAATGGATGGATCTAGTTGAGAATAGTCAAAGGGTTGAATCAATAAATGAAGTAGCAGAAGCAGCTTTTGGCCCTAAGCCTAGTGAGCAGCAAGTGTCAGATTTCTCTAGGTATAGAGGAATGACTTACCAAAGAAATGGTAAGAAGAATCAAAGTCAAGAAAGAACTACAACCAATGTTCCTAAGGTACCTCCTCCCCCTCCTGTTTCAATTGCTCCTAATACCCAATTAAACATTGATCTAGGAGGTTGGTTAAATAATGCTAAGATGTTGGTTCCTGTAGCAGAAATCATGAAGATCCCTTTTCAAAAGGGAAAATTACTCAAAGCTATAGAAGAACCTTATCAGACTAATGTTGACAAAGCCATAGCCTACCATGATGCACCTGTCATTCTTCAGAGTATGGACAAAGAAATGAAAAGAATCAGCCATTCTTCCTCTCGTTGTTAGTAAACAATCATGTTCTACATAATTGCATGTTAGATTCAGGGGCTAGCTCAAATGTGATGACTAAAAAAGTTATGGAACAATTAAATCTAAGGATCTCAAGGCCTTATCATAACATTTGTGCAATGGACAGTAAGATGATTGATGTATGTGGTTTAATTAAAGGCTTACAAGTACACTTAGCAGCTTTTCCAGACGTTCAATTAGAAATGGACATAGTAGTGATAGATGTCCCAGATGCTTGGGGTATGTTACTCTCAAGAAAAACTGGAGCAGACTTAGGAGGAAATATTCAAATGGACTTGACTTATGCCACCATTCCAACCACTGAAGGGAGTTTTGTTAGGTTGAATCGAGAGTTGGAGATGAGACACCATGTAGAAGATCCAAGAAATCCAGGCAATGAATTAAAGTATAAAACTTATGACTTGGGAAATTATGCAATTTTGGCTAACTCTTTGGGACCTATTGAAGAATCAAATGAAGATGAAAGAGTTAATCAAATTTGGCATATGCACTTTGATGGGGCCTTCTCTAGAGCTGGTAAAGGTGCGGGCATAGTCATTGAATCCCCTTCTCATAAGGAATTCAATTTTTCTTATAGACTAGAATTTAATGCCACCAACAATGTGGCTGAGTATGAGGCCTTGCTCCTTGGTTTAGAGGTGTGTAAAGATAAGGGTATCAAGAAGTTAGAGGTCAAAGGTGATTCAGATTTGATCATTTCACTAAAAAACAGTTTGCTTGCAAATCAGAAAGGTTAAGAAGATATAGGGATGCAATTTTGGATCTGATTCCATGCTTTGATCACAGAATTTATTGCGATCCCTAGAGAATTAAATGTTAAGGCAGATAGACTTGCAGTTGTTGCTTCCACCCTCCAGAGACCACCAGAGTTAGTAGATGAAGAAGTTAAAATGGAAGTTATCTTCAGGCCTTCAGTTCCAGATAATGTAGATAATTGGCAGGTCTTTGATGATGATAAACAAGTGATTAAGTTTTTGAGTAATATAGGAGAATTTGCTGACTTTCACATTAGTGAAGAGGAAGAAGGTTATTATTATGCAGAAGAAAGTCAAAAGCTTAATCCAGCCCCTAGGAAAGTTGTGTCTTTAGAAAGGGCGTTTGATAGAGAAGATGGCCATAAACCTAAGGAAGAATTAGGTACAAAGCCAAGTGATTACATAGAGGTGAACATAGGCACAAAGGAAGATCCTAGGATGGTTAAAATTGGGAAATCAACACCCAAAGATGAAAAAGAACAGATTATTAATTTACTAAGGGAATATAGGGATGTTTTGGCCTTCACATATGACGAGCTTAAAGTCTATAGGGAAGATGTGATTCAGCACACTATTCCACTTAAAGAAGAAGCCAAACCATTTAGACAGAAACTTAGGCAAATAAATCCTAAGTTGGCCCCCTTAGTACAACAAGAACTTCAAAAGATGTTGAAAGCTGGAATAATAGCCCACACTAGACATTCTGCTTGGTGCTCCAATTTGGTGGTTGTTAGGAAGAAGAATGGTCAAATCAGGTTGTGTGTGGACTTCAGAAATCTAAATATTGTGTGCAAGAAAGATAATTATCCCCTCCCTAAAATGGAAACTTTATTACAAAGAGTAACTGGATCTGGTATGATTTCGATGCTTGATGGTTTTTCTGGTTATAACCAAGTCAGAGTCAGAGAAGAAGATAGACACAAAACAACTTTTACAACTCCTTGGGGAACCTTTGAATATATAAGAATGCCTTTCGGTTTATCTAATGCTGGAGCTACTTTTCAAAGAGCAATGGACTATGCTTTCAGAGGTTTAATTGGGAAAATTATTGAAATTTATCAGGATGATCTAACAGTTTTTCTAAGGATGGGAAAAGTCACATAGGGCATTTAAAACAGGTTTTTGAAAGATGCAGAGAATTTGGGATCTCGTTAAATCCAGCCAAGTCAGTTTTTGGGGTTACTGAAGGGAAATTACTGGGTCACATAATTTGCAAAGAAGGTGTCAAAATAGATCCAGAAAGAGTTGCAGCCATTGCTAAACTTCCCTTGCCTAATACAAAGAAAGGCCTCCAATTCTTCGTTGGTACAATTAATTTCCTTAGGAGATTTATTCCTAATCTAGCAGAAGTAACTAAGCCTTTAAATAAGTTGCTTAGAAATGATGTCAAGTTTCAATGGGATGAAACAGGAAAAAGAGCTTTCCAACAAATAAAAGATGCATGTGGCCAAGCTCCCGTATTGGTCAGCCCAGATTACACTAAAGAATTCTATCTTTTTTCCTTTGCATCTGAAGACACCATTGCTGGTGTTTTATTACAGAAAAATGACCAAGGTCAAGAACAACCCATAGCATACATGAGCAAAATCTTAAGAGATTCAGAATTAAAGTACCATATAATAGAAAAACAAGCTTATACCTTGGTAAAATCTCTTAAACATTTCAGGATTTTCATAGGGTATGCCAAAGTAATTGGATATGTTCCTAGTACAACAATTAAAGGTGTGCTAACTCAAGAAGAAGGCCTAGGTCCAAGAAGTAGATGGGTTGCTAAAATTCAGGAGTCTGATTTAGAAATCAGGCCCACTAAATTAATCAAAGGACAAGGATTAGCTAAGATGTTGATAGAAAGTAATGAGAAGGCTTTGGGTTTGATTGATCAGAATATGGTTTGTGAGATTGCTGTTCCAGATTCATCCCCAGATTTGTTAAATCTTGAGCAAGTTGAATGGTATTCTGATATTATTTTTTATCTTAAAAACTTGACTTGCCCAAGTCACCTTGTTGGTCATAAGAGAAGAGCCTTAAGGCTCAAAGCATCCAAGTATATCTTAATTAAAGATGGTTTAGGATGGAGGAATCCAGATGGGATTATCCTTAGATGTGTGGACGAGAATGAATCTAAAAAACTAATGGATGACTTTCATAATGGTTTTTGTGGTGGTCACTTTGCTGCTAGAACCACCACCCATAAGATTCTTAGAGCTGGATATTATTGGCCCACCATCTTTTCAGATGTGCATTAGTTTGTGAGAAAATGTGAACCTTGCCAATTGTTCACTGGAAAACAAAAGTTAGCGGCCCTTCCCCTCCAGCCAGTTGTTATAGAAGCACCTTTTCAGCAGTGGGGTTTAGACTTTATAGGGAAGTTTAAAGATAATTCAAGTAATGGTTTTTCATGGATTATAACAGCTACAGATTACTTCACTAAATGGGTAGAAGCCATTCCCACTAAATCAGCAAATGAAAAAGTAATTATGGATTTTCTTGAAGATAGGATAATAACAAGATTTGGAGTGCCTTCAAAGATAGTAACAGATAATGCTAAAGCCTTTTGTTCAGCAGAAATGTCTGCATTTTGTTTGAAGTATGGCATTATATTATCTCATGCATCAGATTATTATCCTCAAGGAAATGGTCAAGCAGAGTCTAGTAACAAAAACTTAATGACCATAGTCAAGAAAATTGTAGGGGATAACAAAAAGTCTTGGGACAGTAAAATAAAATATGCTTTATGGGCTGATAGAATAACAAAGAAAGCATCTACAGGCAAGAGTCCTTTTGAGTTGGTTTATGGTGTAGAAGCACAGCTACCAGTTCACCTTACCCTGCCAGTGTATCAGTTGCTCCGAGAGTTTGACATAGAAGAGTCTGCACTTCAAAACAGAATAAATCAGTTAGTGGAGTTGGATGAAATAAGGAGAAAAGCTTATGATCAGAACTTCAAAAGTCAAGTAAAGACAAAGAGAGCCTTTGACAAGTCAGCTAGACAGAGAGACTTCAAAGTGGGGGATACAGTTGTCTTATGGGACAAAGGCAGGGAAAAGCCAGGGAAGCATGGGAAATTTGACAGCCTATGGTTAGGCCCTTATGTGATCAGATCAGTTGCAGGTCCAAATTCCTTCAACCTGAGTCACTTGGATGGTGAGCCATTGAACATTCCAAGGAATGGTCAACAGCTCAAGTTTTATTACACATAGAGTCAACGTGGTGTCCAAAGGGACACCCTTCTGTAACGTATCTCTAACCCTTTTCTCTTGCATTTCTTCAAAGTTTTGTATTATTTCATTGGTTTATTCATTATGCATATAGATGTGAATAATTGTATGTCTATTTCATTTTGTATAGCAATTTCATTTATTTATATTGTTTATTGTTTATTTATTGGTTTTGCTGGAGGCCTTATGTTGGTTATTGGTGAGAAATTTGTGGTTGCAGGATTCTGGAGTTCTCATGTGCTCTCCGATGATCGAACACATGTCCCCTAGTTGGAGCCAGATGTTGCCCACCTATTTCAACTAGGTGGCAACTCCATGTACATGAAGATGTAGAAAGTTGTACAAATTGTACCTTGGAAAAATCTGAGGATTTTTCACTTCTACAGGGCAATTGCCCCTTTGTAAAACGAAATGTCTGCTCCCCTGCGTGGGAAAATTAATGTAATTATATATGCTAGTGTGGGTCATATGATATGGACGCCACACCATGGAACTGGTTGTTAGGGAAGTCCCCTCATCGAGTGTTTTTTCCCTTTCCAATTAATCTTGTTGAGTAAACGATTTTAATTGGTTTGGTTTTTCACTCAAAATCCTCCAAAGTGGTGACGGGCGTTCTAATAATCAAGTCCATGGGGTGGCTAAAGTTTCAAAATATTATTCATGACCATGCTAGACATTTCTATAGAGTCTTGCGAAGTTTCGTTATGTTGTTGTATTTTTATTAATTTTTTCTAGCTAATTAACTTCACCCCTTGGTGGTTAATTAACTCAGTTTTGATGTAATAATGTAATTGCTCAAGCACTGGCACTTTGTAATAGGGGCTATGAATGCAAGGTAAATTGCTATGAACCCCCCTAAGCCACTGCTTCGAGTCCCATGTCATTCTGATAAGGGGTTGAGAAGATAGACCATTTTTGGCTAAGCAAGGTCTATTTTTCCTAAGGAATTAATTAATTTCCCTAAGTCAAAAATTCATATTTTTTGATCTTGAAGGAAAAAATCAAATAATGCCATGGTAATTTTGTTTGGGGGTTGCTAAGCCTAGGAAAATTTATTTCAAATTTTTCCACCCCCCCAATGGCTAAGATATAATTTTTTCAAGTTTATTTTGTAAATTTTTCCTAAGTCAAAATTGGAAAAATTCAAAAAATTAAATCTAAGGTGAATTAAAATTTTTAGCCTAAGTCTAAAGGTTAAAAGTTTATTTTTGGAGCAAAGGCTAAAGTCTAAGCCTAAGTCTAAAGTTTGTTTGGTGGCCAAACCACCACAAAGGGGAGGCGCCATCCTTGGAGACTAAACGTGGTACTAAACCCTTGTTGAGTGAGGTGCTACCATATATAAATGAAGACGCCCCCAATATAGAGGAGGTGCTACCACATTTAGAGGGTGCTACCCATATAAGGAGGGCGCTACCATATTAGAAGGGCGTCACATGAAATTAGAAGGTCGCCACATATGGAGAAAAGCGCCACTTTTAGAGGAGGACGCCAAATTTGGAGGGAGGCGCCTAGCTTGGGCCCACACTATAAACCCTTAAAACTCATCTAAAGAGGAGCATTGGTCAAAACCCTAGATCTAAGGGTCCAGAATGGTTGAGGAGGATGCAAAGTCAAATACCTAGATCTAGTGGTGGAGATCTAATCTAGATCTAGATCTAATCTTGGCCATTGATCTTCAAGGGGTTGGGGTTGCTTCCTCAACTATATAATGAGGGTCTCTCTTCCTCATTTCACAACTTCTCTCATGCTATTGTTATGCTGCTGAAATCTTTCCCCATTCTCCTCTCATATTCTATCAAGCATTTGGCCCAAGCCTCTTGCTATTGTTGTATTGAATCGTGCCCTAGTTGGGCTGTAATAGAAGAATACTTTGGAGGGATATTGTGCCGTCATTCTACATTTCATGCATCTTTTGGTGAGGTAATTTGTATGTGTATTTATTTGATTTGCATTTGTATTAGCTTAGATAGCTCTCCACAAAGTATTTTGTGGAGGGATTTGTAAGTAGAAGTATTTCTGCTTCCATTTGTGAGTTTTTAATAAGATTTATCAAAGTATTTTGGTAGATTTATTGGGTACTCACCTCTTTGCTTACATTTTGCAACTCTCTTATAAGATTATTTACAAGTTTTCCAAGCTAAGAAGGGCTCCTCCAAGGGTTTCTGTTTTCAAATTTACATTTTGGCCATTTTCCTTTTTCCTTCCTAAAACTGGGTTTTATTCACTGTATAGTGAATATAACCCTTGTTTTAGGGCTTGCATCCGTTATATATTAGTATAAAGCTTTAAATCTGCTGTTTATATGTCATTTCAGCTCTCTAAACATCATATTTCAGTCATTTTTTTCAATCAGATTTTTGCTGTAAATTAGTGATTTTTTTGGACTAATTTTTTTTCTGATAATTTCTTTGAGTTTTCTGTGATTTCCAGCAAGTAAAGCTTGCTGGTTTGTGACAGGTTTTACATAGGTGAAGGGGAGGTGCTGCCTAAATAGGGCCAGAAATACCTCAACCTTCAACCGGTTCCAAAAGGGGTTCAAACCCTCACCTCTCTCTCTTCTTTTATGATATTTGTAAACCCCAACAAGAACTTCTCTTGGGGTATTCTGCAAAAGTTTATAAAGCACTTGTAATCTATATGTAAATAGATTAGGAAGTAGAGTAGGAAGTAGAAACTAGTTGCTTAGATTCATTTTATTTCAAGTTTTATTTCCGTTTACCCACCATCTCTGTTACAGACCACCATCTCTGTAACAGAGATTGTTGTGAGGTTAGTTTAAGCATTTTTTTATTATTATTTTGTCTACCCACCATCTCTGTTACAGACCACCATCTCTGTAACAGAGATTGTTGTGCGGTTAGAATATTGTTTTAGCTAGTTGTATTTTCCTTTCAAGTTTTATTTTCTGTTAAAGGGGTAACCATACAACCCACCTATCCGGTGTATCCTCTATCCACTTGTCATCTCCCTTTAGGGACTTCAAGTTGGGTATGAAAAGCAGGAGAAGTGGGGGCTTAACTTAGTTGAAACAACTTTCATTTTTTGCTACAATCTTCACATTTTATTTTTCAGTCCAAGATCAAGTACCAGCACCTCCCATAAGGGATATCGTTTGGTTGATCTTGTAGATAATTTAAAATTAACCTTGTATGCTAACCATCAAGACTTAAAATTTACCCCTAAAATTAACCAACAACAACTTCTCTAGCCTCTGTTCCTCTGCTCGGTTATCACCCTTCGGGGTACTCGCGAGATACGACAGGGGATAGAGGAGTCTTAGTTTAATAGGCATCCATCTTGCTATTTTTCCTATTAATTAAAAACAGTGACCTCAGGAAGCTAGAAGGGGTAGTAGACCGTGGGGAGTCTCTAGGCGTTTTACGTCCTCCTTGTTGAGCACCAGGGCATTGGGGTTTGACCTGGGAGCTACGGGTGGGCTTTGCTCCCACTTTGTTGAGCGCACCAGCATTCCCTCTTTGACTTGAGAAATACTAGATTGGGGTAGTCACACCACCGGTTAGAAAACTAAACTTCAAGAGGAAAAACTTTAATAAAATTTATTAAAATTTACAAGAGACATTGCAAAACGTCCTACAAACACAGGTCACTGCTATTTACCTTTGCCTTGCTGTTCAAGGTTTTTACTGCAAGCACTTTCACATTTTATTTCACTGCAAGTTTTTCCTTTCAGTTTTTCGCAAAATCTTGTGGTGGCATCTTTAATTCATTTGATTAAGTAATCGCATTGTTTAGTAATCTGAGATCTTGTGTAACACAATTGATTCATTTCGTCTCAACTTTTTTTTTTTGGGTAAAAGCTTAATAATTGTTCCATTTATTCAATCTGTTACAACTGTGGATATTGTTAATACTAGTTAACTGCTCATTATTGTTTATATTGTTCATAGTATTCATTTGTCTATATTGTAACCTGGTTTGATTGAGATAACACCTAAACTGTGGGTTAATTAACTTAGATTTTAATTTCATTTGTAAATTTGTAAAGTTGTAATTTATCCTTAGACTCCATTTGTTAATAGGCACTAGTCTTCATTTATCTCAAGGTTTGCTTGTCATTAAAAGGAAATCTTTGCATTTGCATGATGCTTGTCAATCCTTAGATAGTATAAAGTCTTAGCCTCACAACCTTAATAAGATCCCTTTAATTTGTAATAAATTAATAAATCTAGAACTTAGTTTTCCGTAGGGACTTCCCCCCTTGGCTCTGTTGGGATCTTGCCTAAACGGAGGAGTTGTGGACTGTGGTGACAGTGGTCCCCAGCTCTTGCTTGCCCCCAAGGACACACATAGCAAGTTGTGACTTTCCTGTTCCTTAAAGTGTGAATTAGGTGGCAACACTAGCCAAAGCAATCAAGCAAATCTCTTGCTCCAAGCAATTTGTGGGTATCTTGTGATTATTGTTATCACATATATAGTAGTCGGGCTACCATATTCTATTTTTCAGATTCAATACATTTTTTCAGCCAGGTCTCCTACATATGAGATGTTGAGATGAGTAGTTTTGATGGATGATTATGTTACTAGTGGACTATTATACCCTCCCATGCCAGGACTGAGTTTCAGGACACTCAGATTTGAGGACTGATGTAGTCATTTGGTCATTTACAGAGCAGTTTGTTGTATCAGTATTTTCTCATTGGACAGATGATGATTCAAATGGATTATTTGCATGGTTATGGCTCAGCTTATATATTGTGTTATGGTTATCATTGCTCTTATACTCATTTTTGTGACATGTATTAGCATTTAGTGTCATGATCTAGCAGTCATATAAATATGTGGACTTGGATTTATCTATATTATGTATTTGATGTCCCTACTCAGACTTGGAAGTTCTTGATCTATACTCATTGGTTTTATCCTCCTTAGGGAGAATAGAGGTAGTCATTCCCACCATTTTTTGGCTTGCTAGTGTTGGTTTCATCTTTCATTGTCTCCACTCATCCATTACCTTCCAGTTAGGTTTCAACCCAACCTACTGCTTGACTTGTGGCATGGAGGGCCTTTTTGTGCTAGAGCCTTTGTTGGACAAACCTCCTTGTTTATCTATGTCGAAAAGTTACCTAGGATGTGTTTGCTTACCTAAAACAAGTAGCGCTGCCATCAATACAATGTATTTGGAAATCCAATGAATATCTTATAAAAAAAAAGCCCATTCATGAAAAAAGTAGTGTTTTTCAACATCCGCGAATGCAAGTCTAGCCTAATGAAATTGGCTCTAACAATATTGCAATGAAATATCTTAAACATTCATGAAAAGTAGTGTTTTTCAACATACATGAATGCGTAAAGCCTAAATGATAAAAGTCCGTATAAAAAATACGTGGACAAAGGCTATGGAAAATCAAAGGCCCAAAAAAGCAATGGTTCCTAAAAATTTATATTTAAAGATTGCTGGCCTTACTTGTATTGAGTTGGATTGTGATCATTTGTCAAGGTGAGTAGGCTCCTCTGAAGTAGTTCACCCATTTGTGAGGCACTGCCATCCCCTTTGTTATTGTTTGTCCGACATATGACTAGAGTGTGTATTCCCTTTCTATATCCAAGTGTGTCACAATGTTGAGTTGGTGGTCATTCTTTGTCCTAGCCTTGTAATTTTTAGCTTTCGCCCTTCACTAGCAAATTGACTACAACTATGAAGTGAGGTCTTGAAAGTCTGATCTGAGTAATGATTAATAAATGAAATCCTATATATATATTTGATTGATAAATCGCCAATGAAGTGACTGCTACTTGTTATGATTGTTACTTAAATGATTTGTAGAGCATGTCTTAGCCTTTGAACACTTGCAGCATATGGATGCCAGCTTGAGTTATATTGGTTATCTGATCATTTACAGGTTATTGATTTATCTATTGGATATTGTTGATGATCAGGTAGAGACCTGGAAAGGGTATGAGTATATACCCTTGATGGATTTGGACTCTTTGAGTCTAGTGAGACCGTTTATTTTCAGTTCCGGGCACTTGTAGAGATTATCAGGCATATTTTTCCCTTCTGATGCAGTTTTGCTTCACTGGATGATGTGTCTGAGCAGGGAGATGTTTTTATTGGATCTCCTAGGGCGTTGTATGGGGCATAGGGTGTGCAGCCACTGGATTGTACCATAGTACCCCCCTCCTAGAGAGGTTGGTGGGCTCAGTTGAACAACGCAGGCACCCTAGGAGGTTGTTTTGGCAGGTTCATGTTTCTCGAGGCAGATTAAAAAATGATTAAATGGCTACTGAAGAATTTGATTTGGGATATTGAGGCAAGGAAATGGCATGGGATGAGTCATGAGAAGCGCTTAGGAGAACCTGCAAAACGAAGGAATTAGATGAAAATAACCACCGGTTCATGAAGAAGAGCCTGATCTTTAAGCTTGTCCTTCACCTTT
>LPNX010877577.1:444419-455566 GCA_001517045.1 Pseudotsuga menziesii
GGCTTGGGAAGCGCACTGATGGTGCAAGCTTTAGTTTTCACCTCGATCAAATCACCGGACCAATGAGTGCTCTCCATCTCATCTTTAGCTGGAGATGACATGTCTGATAACTGATAATAAATTAATTGCTCTCTTAATGATGACTGAAGCTGAGTTATGATAACTCCAATCATCATTAGTGTTCCATGAGATGTCATTTAGCCTTTTACTTTACTAAATTTGGAGAGTTTTAGTTCTCTCCAAAATAATCATTTAAAAAAAAAATCATTTTTTAATAAAAATCATTGTTTTACTAAAAATCATTTTTTACTCAAAACTGACTTTTTTGAGTAAAAAGGCATTATGTGTCCGATTGCTGATCTGAAAGTTGGTTCTGACTGGCTGGCTGATCAAAAATGATTTTTGGCTTAAGGTTAGAGCCTTCAATCACTGAATTCTGAGTCCGGCTCACGAACGGGTTTTTTCCATTTAATTTATGGAAAAATTAACCCAAAAAACTTAGGAAAAGTAATAAAAATTATAAAATAATTTTTCACTGTTCGAAAAAAGATTTTTTCGAATTTTTTTTTATGCGTCCAGATGACTTAGGACATGACCATGATCTATTTAAATAATGTCTAGTAGGCTTATAACACTCAGTTGGGCTCTAATAACCCCCCAAGGCCCAGAATTCAACATCGGGCATTCCAGCTTTGGAGGAAGCGGGAGAAAACCTTATCAATTATACTCGGCTGAAGGCAAAGCATAATTGTCAGGGGCAAAAAACTCCCTGGAATACCCTATTTGCAATTCTACGTCTTAGGAGACCGAACCACTCAAAAATATCCTACTAGCACATTTTATTACAAACCCCGCGGGGCCATGGTCAAAATTATTCAAATCAAAAAGTGACTAGCCAATATTGGCTAGACAAGCAGACAGATCAACTGATACACTGGAATCAGACTTTGAACAAGTCTGTCAACCGGCGGCTCCTCAGGTAACCCAACTATGGTACAAAAAGTTGGATAACAACGAGACACATAGATAATTCATGATACAGTATACTCATGATAGTCATAGATCAAGATGTCAATACTCAGGAGCTAGAACCATATTTCTCATTAAGTCATGAAAATCAAAATGTATTACATAGATGTCAGAATGCCACTGACAAATGCCAAATAGACTAGTAGTAATAGTAAATACAAAAAGGTGTAGATCAAGATGGAAGAATGAAGAGTTTCATCTATCAATAGTCCTCCTCCATGCCTGAATCAACAAACTCATCACTGCTCTCTTCTTCTTCCTCCTTCTCCTCCTCCTCCTCACCCATCTGAGGATCAATATATGCTGGTGTGGAGGATGACCCCTCCAAAGGATCACTATCATCAAATGTCACCGACTCTAGCACTGGATCATTAAGATCCAGGTTGGCTGATGCCAACTCAGTACTGTTGTCCAAACCCATATCACCAGGAAAGACATCCCACATGTTTTTCTTTCCCTTCACCTACTCCTCCCTTTTCCTGTAAATAAGACGAAGGTTGGTGTGCACATACACCATCTTCTCTGCTTTGGACTACTCAAGCCTGCTCTTCTTCAAACTGTACAAGTTGCCTGTAAAGTCCTCTTCCAATTAGGCTGTGAGACCCAAAACCGCTAACCTATGTGAAACCTGCGGGTTCGAGCGGTTACTGACAGCTAGGGAATCAACTAAGGAATGATGCCATCCATAGAAGATCTAGGGCATCATCATTAGGTCAAGAAGGACCACCAGGGCCAAAGGCCACCTTCGTGCATGCCATCCAAGCATTATTTAATGATGCATGCACTCATTAAGTCTCCATCCGCATGCATGCAAGTCAACTGCAAATTAGAAGATAAAGTGACCTAATTAGGTCAAAGATTAGGGTTTTCGCAGTTGAAAGTTATAAAAGGAGGATAAAGCGAAAGGAGACTTCACTTTTGATGATTATTATTTTGGGAGCTCTTGGATAGCAGCACAGCAGTTGGGGTTGGAGACGGAGTCTTCAGCTAGCGGGATTTCGGTAGTGAAACATCTGCCCTAGTCTTATTCAGGGTAAGCCATACAGGTTCACCATTTGTTCTTACATTCATTCATAGCTATCCAGTATACGGTATAGATCATTGCAGGGACACGTGTGCAGCCGTAAGGGGGGTTTTTAGCCAGAAAGCCCTAATCAGTTGCTGGGTCTTCAGATCTCAGTTTTGCTTCGAAACTCAAGTACCATTCTCATCATCAGCATCCTACTCCAGCATCCGGTGATTATCAGATCCGATCGTGCTCATTCGGAGCAGTTATCAGCGATTCCGGGATCAAGGGGGTGTGAACAGCTGCCTCTTTGGATCAATTCGCTAGCCTGCCTAGAGACCTCAGAAACCCCGCATGTACCAGGCATTCTCTCCGGCACGGGAAGGCTATCAGTCCTGTAAATCGGCAGCTTCATCGGACACCTCCCTTACTGAAAACGTCACCCTTATCTGATCGGGGGTTCTTGCTGCTGGGGTTTCACCGGAAGCGGAAGATATCAGTCCATCTTCGATTCAGTTCTTGATGCTTGCATACCCTCTCAGGAGCAGTCCAGCCAGCTTATCAGTGGTAAGTGTTCATTCTATCTCACAAACCCTAACCCTAATTTTTGCTATAAAATAAGGATTTTTGCATGGCAGTTTGCATGCCCTGTTGTATCAGAATATTTGCATAGAAATAGAAAATATCGGGATTTGGGATATTACAGTGGTATCAGAGCTATCTTCTTGGCCAGCTGTGGGCTTAAGAAATGAAACTTAGATGAATACAGAAGGAGACCCTTTTGTAACCTATAGGAGGAGGAAGAGTAGATACACGGGGGAGTTTGAGGATATCCAACTAGAAGATACCAATTCAGACATGGAACAAACAGGTATACACTCGGATAGGGGAAAAGGAATGGGAGAAGAAGAGGATCGGATGGAGTTTCGTAGCTTGGTCTCTGCATTGCAAGACTTAGCCAAAGGACAAAAATATGTACTCAATGCAATCAACAGATTATCAGCGAAACTGGAAACAGGTATCAACAGTACACCTCCCTCACCGGTAGATCGGGGATCTACAAGCAGCAGTGGAAAGATAGAGTACACTAACATTCAGAATACTCCGCACATATACAGCAGACCTTCTATCAGGCCTACCATGCCTCGCTTCTTGGCAGATACAGTAGGGGGCCCGGTCATGCAGGTAGAAACTAGCGAGCCTTTTGGGGCTTATTTACAGGAGTATAGAGACTTAGGGGATGAGTTTCATGCTGCCATGTCTTTTTCAGATTTCTGCAACATGAAGAGTAGGAACGGGCCCAGGAATTTCAATAAGGGTTTCAATCACAACTATGAGTTGCAGAAGGCATTGGGCAGGTTGACCATCCCAAACTTTGATGGGACTTGCGGAGGATCAGCGAGGATATGGGTTCAAAAGTTGGATACCTATTTCCAACTCAACCCGATGATAGAGACAGATGCCATTAAATTGCTACACTTCACCTGGACGGAGAAGCTCACGAGTGGTGGTACCACGGATTGGTGACATTGGGTCACAACACCATACATTCCTACGGTGAGTTCACACAGAAGATCATAGAGAGGTTTGACAGGAAGGATCCAGAGATACATTTCAGGGAGTTGGCTCAACTCAAATAGACCGGTAGTGCAGAAGCTTTCATTTCAGAATTTCAGAGGATAGCCGTCATGGTAAAAGATGGGTCAGAGAGCAGATTGACTATGTTATTCACGGAGGCCCTCACAGAGCCACTACGGGGATGGGTGAAAGCCTACAAACCCCTCACTCTGCAGGATGCCATTAGCAGAGCAAGAGATCTTCAGGATTCAGTCCCCCAAAAAAAATTCCCACTGAAAACCAATTTTCCTGTTAGGGACAAGGACAGGAAACCTTTCCAGCAGGATGTGCCCAAGAAAACCTGGTTAGACGAGGACACTAGGAAAGATTTGAGAAGGAAGAAACTATGCTTCACCTGTCAGGAACCATGGGTACCAGGACACAGGTGTGCAGGGAAGGCGAAGGCTCACTACATTGAGGTATATTCAGACAATGATGAGGACGATTATGAGTAGGAAGCCATAGAAGAACTACGGGCAGCTGAGGAGGAATCACACCAGGGTGATACAGCAGAGGGAGTCATTGCTACATTATCTGGAGTACCAAGATTCCATACTCTCAGGGTCAGGGGAGTAGTATAGGGTCACAGAGTAGGAGTATTGATTGATGGGGGAGCCACCCACAATTTCATTGACTCTGCTTGGGTAGCCAAGAGAGGTGTTCAGACCGAGAAGTTCGAAGGATTCACTGTAGCAGTAGTCGAGAACTCCAGCATGGAGTGCAACTACTGGATCCCAAAATTGAATGTCACCTTAGGTAACTATCAGATGACAGACTCTTTCTATGTAGTGGATGTAGCGGATACTCATGTCGTATTGGGTGTTCAGTGGCTTTATTCTATAGGGAAATACACTACAAACTACAGGGCAATGGAAATGGAATTCCAGGGGCCAGATGACAAACGGGTAGTTTTGAGGGGCATGAACACTTATCCCCCAAAACCGGTCTCGTCACAGAGAATGGAGGCAGTACTCCAACAGGATGATATAGAATGGGATGCTGAATGTTTGGTCACCTTCAGGAAACCCCCAGAGACCAGCACACAACACCCAAGTGACATTCAAGCCTTGCTATAGAGACATGAAAAGGTTTTTCGGGACCTTCCATCAGGTAGACCACCAGACCGAAGTTTTGAACACATCATCGAGCTAGAAGAGGGGACACAAGCAGTCATCACCACTCCTTACAGGCATCCCAAAAGATACAAGGATGAGATTGAGAAAACAATCAAAGAATTACTGGAGCTTGGATATATTCGGCCCAGTTCTAGCCCCTTCGCATCCTCAGTAGTATTGGTCAAAAAGAAGGATGGTACACTGCGAATGTGCATCGATTATCGAGCACTCAACAAAAAGACCATTAAGAACAGGTATCCCATTCCCAGAATTGATGAACTTATGGATGAGCTTCGGGGAGCTCAATACTTCTCCAAGATTGATCTTCGCTCGGGATACCATCAGTTCAGGGTAAGGGACCAGGGCATCTCCAAAACAGCTTTTCGCTGTCACTATGAGTTTTTGGTCATGCCCTTTGGACTTACCAATGCTCCAGTCACTTTTCAGTCATGCATGAACCACACCTTCAGAGCACAGCTACGTAAGTTTTTGCTCGTATTCTTTAATGACATCCTGATTTACAGCAAAACATGGGAAGATCATCTGAAACACCTGGACGAAGTATTGAGTATTTTAGAAGAACATTCGCTTTATGCGAAAATGTCCAAGAGAGAGTTTGGCATTAAGGAAATGCTGTACTTAGGACACATAATCAATGCAGAAGGAGTACAGGTTGATATGGAGAAAATTCGAGCTATCAGAGATTGGCCCGCGTCAAAAACAGTTACAGAATTGAGAGGTTTCTTAGGTCTGTGCACTTATTACCGACGGTACGCTAAGGGGTTCTCCCAATTTGCGGCACCCCTCACAGATCTCACAAAGAAGGGAGCGTTCACTTGGACAGACTTAGCACAGAAAAATTTCGAGGAGATGAAGGTTATTATGAGTTCTTGTCCAGTTTTAGCATTACCAGACTTCTCACAACCCTTTTTAGTAGAATGTGATGCCTCAAGGGAAGGGTTAGGAGCAGTGTTGATGCAAAACATCACTCTATTGCATTTGAGAGCCGTAAACTGAAGAGCTACGAGCGCCATTACTCCATATATGACAAAGAGATGCTAGCCATCTTACATGCTCTCACAAAATTCAGACAGTACCTGGTGGGCAGTAAGTTCAAAATCAAAACCGATCATAACAGCCTCAAGTATTTCCTGGAGCAGAAGGAACTGAATGAGCGACGACAAAAATGGGTCAGCAAAGTACAAGCCTATGATTTTGAGATCGAGTATGTGAAAGGTAAGAATAATGTAGTAGCTGATGCATTATCCAGGTGTCCCACCCCATTATCTCTCAGTGGTATATCCACAGATTGGAGGGCACTTGTCTTAGTAGAATACTCCAAAAATAAATTCGCTTGCGAATTATTAAACGGGCAAATTCAGGATGACAGGTACAGGATTGTTGATGACATCATCTATTACAAAAACAGAATATACCTCGTCCCAGAATCCACATTGAGGAAAAGGATCATTCAGGCAGCCCATGATTCTCCTTTATTAGGGCATCAAGGTTTCTTCAAGACCTACAAGCAGATCCGAGAGAGGTTCTCATGGAAGGGCCTCAAGGGGGAAATTAGGCAGCATGTCCGGGAATGTAGCATCTGTCAGCAGAACAAGATTGAGAACACCCATCCAGCAGGGTTACTCAAGCCACTACCGATTCCAGAACAGAAGTGGGAAAGTATCTTCATGGACTTTATTTCAGGATTGCCCAAAGTCCAAGGGCAAGATTGTTTATATGTAGTAGTTGACGGATTGACCAAGTTTGCACATTTCTTCTCGATATCATCAGACTACTCGACAGCGCAAGTAGCTGAGTTATTCTTCAGGGAGATCTTCAGGTTACACGGGTTACCTAAGACCATTGTCAGTGATCTGGATAGCAGATTCACAGGTGCCTTTTGGCAGGAACTGTTCAGATTGGTGGGGACCGAACTGGCTACCAGCACGAGTTATCATCCCCAGAGTGATGGACAGACGGAAATAGTCAACAAGTGGATCGAAGGATATTTATGGAACTATGTAGCAGGGCAGTAGTGAACCTGGATCAAATGGCTACACCTAGGGGAGTATTGCTACAATACCACGTATCACATGTCTATTAGGATGACTCCTTTTAAGGCATTATATGGTTACGAGGCGTTGGACTATGCAGATTTGGCATTTGGAGATAGTAGGGCTCCTAAGGCCAAGGATTGGATACAGGATAGTCAGGACATTCTGAAAATATTGAAGGAGAACTTACAAACAGCCCAGAATCAACAGAAGTTATATGCCGACAAACACAGGATTGAGCGGAGCTTTGAGGTAGGGGATTTGGTATACTTAAGGCTACAACCTTATAGACAATCCTCACTTAAGAAGAAAGGAGCAGAGAAGTTAAAACCCCGCTTCTATGGACCATACAGAATAATCAGGAAGGTGGGAGAGGTGGCATATGAACTAGAACTTCCACAGGAAAGCAAAATTCACAATGTGTTCCATGTATCTAATCTGAAGAAGACCCTTGGGCAACACATTGCTCCATCTACCAAATTGCCTCCTTTAGATGATGAAGGACTGCTGATACTGATTCCCGAACGGATCATACAGACTAGAGAAAGGAAGCTCAGGAACAGGGTAATCAGAGAATACTTGGTTCAATGGAAAGAACTACCGCCAAAGGATGCCACCTGGGAAGGTGAACAGGTATTGTAGCATCCCAGTTTGAAGTTGCTTGAGGACAAGCAATCTCAAGCGGGGAGGACTATAATGTCCTCTTCCGATCAGGCTGTGAGGCCCAAAACCGCTAACCTATGTGATTCCTGTGGGTTCGAGCGGTTACTGACAGCTAGGGAATCAGCTAAGGAATGATGCCATCCATAGAAGATCTAGGGCATCATCATTAGGTCAAGAAGGACCACCGAGGCCAAAGGCCACCTTCGTGCATGCCATCCAAGCATTATTTAATGATGCATGCACTCATTAAGTCTCCATTCGCATGCATGCAAGTCAACTGCAAATTAGAAGATAAAGTGACCTAATTAGGTCAAAGATTAGGGTTTTCGCAGTTGAAAGTTATAAAAGGAGGATAAAGCGAAAGGAGACTTCACTTTTGATCAGTGTAACAGGAATCGGGCCCTAATCGCGATTAATCGCGATCCCTGATTGGCTCTTTCCCCAAACGATCCGACTTGGATCGTTTCCCACAAAATCGCGATTTTTTTAATATCCGGTTCGCGTCCCTGCAAAATCGCGATTAATCGCGTTTCATTGGTGTTTTTTTCACCGGCGGATAGTTGAAAAGTCAAAGTACGGGCCGGGAAACAATTTTTCGCGGGTTTATCCTAAGCTGGCCGCATTTAACATATAGTTGTCGTTTTGCTGAGAGAGAAGTTCGTTTTTTTTAGTGCGGGGAAGTTTTGGAGAGCTCTGCTGTTCCGCGTCCATCTTTCTGGTTCCACGCCGGCGCCCATTCCCACGCTGTTCTGGAGACGTCAACGCTGCCAGCGGCCCAGCTCCACGCAGGTGCAGGTCTCAGCTCCACGCAGGTGCATGTTTCATCCCTCCTAGCCGGCCCCAGCTCTACGCAGGATCACTTCAGCGCTGTTTATCTCCACGGGGCGACTTCAACAGCATTCGGCCGACCTCCGTTTCCAGGTAAAGGTTTAAATTTTTAATGCTGTAATAATATATTAAGGTTTAACGCTGTAATAATATTATATATATTAAGTTTTAACGCTGTATAATATATTAATATATGATAAATTTTAAGAATATTAAAGTTTAGATAAAATTTTTAATAAAATTTTTATTAACATGTAATAAAATTTTTATTAAATTGTAACATGTAATAAAAATTTTATTAATATTTATTTATAATATTTACTTCGCTGTAATAATATATTAAGTTTTAAGTTTTACTTTTAACGCTGTATAATATATTAATATATGTAAAATATTAAGAATATTAAAGTTTAGATAAAATTTTTAATAAAATTTTTATTAACATGTAATAAAATTTTTATCAATATTTTTATTAAATTGTAACATGTAACAAAATTTTTATTAATATTTATTTATAATATTTACTTTTTATTAATAAAATGTAGATAATGTAGATAATATTTACATTTTATTAATAAAAGTTCATTTTATTATTTGACTCTGTAATTATTTTAATTTTTTTTATTTACATTTTATTAATAAAAATCCATTTTATTATTAATAAAAATCCATTTTATAATATATTATTTGACTGTGTAACTCACAATAATTTTTTGACTGTGTATTATAATTTTTTGACAGTATTAATAATTATAAATTCTATACTTTACATATTCAATAGATATCACTTGTAGAAGTTTTCCTCCATGAATTTGGAACTACAGGTGCATTCCACTTTGGATGTGCAGGTGCCCCTCACCTAAATGTCAACTTGCTTTAGTGAATGTCTCTTATCTCATTTAAAAATATGGTGAAAATTCAAAATTCAAAATACCTTCTAACTATTTCAGATTTCTGTTATTTGATATTTTTTGTGATATAATTCTTGCCTCATTTTACACTTAGATGCTACAGCGCCATCATGGCTGGGGAACAAATTTATAATTATAATTTATTTGACAATTTTGACTGTGTAATATAATTTATTGCCTTTTGTAATATAATTAATAATTTAATACTGTTAATTATTGACTGTAATACAGTATACTAAATTGAATTAATTATATTAATTATTGTGTAAAACAGTAAACTAAAAGGCTCCAAGCTTCCTTATACTGTTTGTGATTTTGTTGTTTTTGTTACAGGATTTGAACAGCGGGCAGCCACATAGTGAAAATGCCCAGGGAGAAGGACTTTGCTTGGGCGTACTGTGACAAAATTCCGGGAAAAACCAAGCTCCTATGTAAATTTTGCAAAGAAGAATGTAGTGGGGGCATTTATAGATTCAAGTTCCACCTTGCTCAGATGCCAGGCCATGACATTGGTATTTGCAAAAAAGTTGAGCAAGATGTCAAACACCAGGCAACCTTGGCCATTGATACATTCAATGCGCTGAAGGCCAAGAAAGCAAGGATAACTGTAGAACAAGCAAGTATTGGAGCTGGTCAGTTTTCTTCCAATAACCCTATGTCACCTTCCTCCGTTGAATCCTCAATGCCGGGCCCAAGTTTTACAAACATGCCTCAAAGTCGAGACCAAATGCTACCTCCTTCCATTCCTACAAATTTGAGCACGGGAGGTGGCAAGATACACACTTATTTTGCTGCCCGCACAAAACCTGGTTCCCAACCTAGCTTGGAAGCCACTGGTTGGAAAAAGAATGTCCATATTCAGGCAAGGAAGGCCATTGCCAACTTTTGGTACTATTCCGATATCCCTTTTCATTGTGCCAGAAGCCCTTACTGGCAAGCTATGGTTGATGCAATTGCTGTTGCAGGTCCGGGGTTCAAAGCCCCTACATCTGAGAGCCTTAGGACAGATTTGCTATTAGAGAGTGTTGATGATGTTATGCTCATACTTGCCGAGTTCCGTTCATCATGGGCAGAAACAGGGTGCACCATTATGAGTGATGGATGGACAGATCAAAGGAATAGAACTTTAATAAATTTCCTCGTATCTTGTCCAGCAGGCACAATGTTTTTCAAATCAGTGGATGCCTCAGACAAGGTTAAGACTGCTCAGCTTATTTGTGAAATGATGGAGGAAGTTGTTTAGGAAGTGGGAGAAGAAAATGTTATACAAATTGTCACCGACAATGCAGCTAATTATATGGCTGCTGGTAGACTTTTTGAGGTTAGGCACCCCACCATTTTCTGGACCTCTTGTGCAGCCCATTGCATAGATTTAATGCTTGAGGACATTGGAAAACTTGCTTGGATACATGAGGTTGTGGATAAGGCAAAATCCATAACCAAATACATCTACAATCACACTAATGTCCTCCACACCATGAGAATATACACTGAAGGTAAAGAACTTGTTCGACCTGCAGTGACAAGATTTGCAACAAATTTCATCTCTTTGCAATCTGTGGTTCAACAAAAGATAAATTTAAAGAGGATGTTTTTGGGACCTGAGTGGATGGCTTCTAAACATAGCAAGACCCTCGAAGGCATTGGAATTGTTGCCCTTGTGTTTAATGATGGTTTCTGGAAAGATGCCGAAGAGATTGTTGATGTGACAGAGTCACTTGTTAGAGTTCTCAGGTACTTCAAGTCTTTATTTTTTTTATTTTTTAGATTTCATTTCATTTTCAGATTTAATTGAATTTGAAAGTTTGATGATTTGATCTTTGAGGATGGTTGATGGTGACAAGCCCGCTATGGGTTACATTTATGAGGCGATGGATCTCGCCAAGGAGGCCATCAAAAGAAGATATGGGGATGAGGAGGCCAA
>LPNX010877577.1:456575-558610 GCA_001517045.1 Pseudotsuga menziesii
ATTGCCGATTTCGAGTCTGGTAACATTGCTTTTGATGATTATTATTTTGGGAGCTCTTGGATAGCAGCACAACGTGCAGCACAACAGTTGGGGTTGGAGACGGAGTCTTCAGCTAGCGGGATTTCGGCAGTGAAACATCTGCCCTAGTCTCATTCAGGGTAAGCCATACAGGTTCACCATTTGTTCTTACATTCATTCATAGTTATCCAGTATACGGTATAGATCATTCCAGGGACACGTGTCTAGCTGTATGGGGGGTTTTTAGCCGGAAAGCCCTAATCAGTTGCTGGGTCTTCAGATCTCAGTTTTGCTTCGAAACTCAGGCACCATTCTCATCATCAGCATCCTACTTCGGCATTCGGTGATTATCAGATCCGACCGTGCTCATCTGGAGCAGTTATCGGCGATTCCGGGATCAAGAGGGCGTGAGCAGCTGCCTCTCTGGATCAATTCGCTAGCCTGCCTAGAGACCTCAGAAACCCCGCATGTACCAGGCATTCTCTCTGGCACGGGAAGGCTATCAGTCCTGCAAATCGGCAGCTTCATCGGACACCTCCCTTACTGAAAACGTCACCCTTATCTGATCGGGGGTTCTTGCTGCTGGGGTTTCACCGGAAATAGAAGATATCAGTCCATCTTCGATTAAGTTCTTGATGCTTGCATACCCTCTCAAGAGCAGTCCAGCTAGCTTATTAGTGGTAAGTGTTCATTCTATATCACAAACCTTAACCCTAATTTTTGATATAAAATAGGGATTTTTGCATGCCCCGTTGTATCAGAATATTTGCATAGAAATAGAAAATATCGGTATTTGGGATATTACGTTGCTATATGTGCTCCAATTCCTCTCACAACTAGAGGATGATGCAACTTGATAGATGATCCTCAAGGCTACCTTCTGTAGAAGAGGGCATGTTGCCCCATGAGTTGCCCACTAATTATAGGGCTTTTTAACTCCCTTGTCTCCAACCACATCATAGCCTCTAAATCTCCTAGTAGTAGTGGAAAACTCTACAAATCCCTCCTCCACCTCATCAAATAAGTCTCTATCCTGAAATAACAGCCTAAATGCTATCTTCGTCCCCTGTGAAATCTCTCCATCCATGTGAGGAGGGACTCTATGTGAGTGCCCACCATTGAGCCATTTCTGACAGTAGAACTTGGGGTTCAAGGAGTGGGCCAAGCAATGCAAAGGTGTTCAATTCTTATCCCACCTGGAGATAAGAATATCCAGAATGGTGGACCATAAGTTATTTGCCAATGTCTCATACTTAGGACACTCATTCTCCATAATAATGGTCCTCATGGACTCAATCATGGAATTCCACCCCTCATAAACATCCGCTAGTTTGGGTAGGTCCGTGTCTGCAAAGTGCAACAAAGAAATGAGTGGCTCCATGTTCTTAATGGTAAGATCCACCCTCTCCCACCAAACTCATCTAATACTGTGTCCTTCACCTTTTTTGAAGCACTTTGATCTGTCTTTCTCTAGAAAGACCAATACTCTGAAGTCACCATGGACCCAAGAGCAGTTTTGACCTCCCTCAACCTCTTGAGCTTGATGAATGAGTAAGCAAATCGAGTATTTGCAATATTCAACAATGAAAGATGTGTGTACTCTTTTTTAGATGGTGAGGGTATTTGTGTGGTTTTGTACGAAGGTACGGATATGGCATGCATCCTCAATAATGTTGCCAATCCATGTCACATTTGAAGTAATGATTTGAGTGCTAAGTTCAAGGAATGGACATTGCAAGGTGTCCAAAAAATCTGTAAGAGCAAAAAAAATAAGTATAAATGACTCTACAACACTAACAAGTAACAACTCAAATCATTAAAATAACCTTTCCCCTAGATAAATTTTGTGATAAATTCAAACAATGAGCAAATTAGCCATTAAAGGTGTCAAAAATGAAAATACTTGTGGATATTTAGTTTCCACAATCATTCCAACGACCTTGCAAACATGTGCATTGTCCGTGATGATTTGTACACAAGAATCAACACGTACTTCTTCAATGATTTTGATGAATAACTCACTCATAAAATGTGCATCCTTGTATTTCCCAAGAGCATCCACCGCTTTCAAGAACACCGGTCCATTTTGGGAAGATACTATGAAATTGATGACTGGATGGTGTGTTGGATCCGTCCATCCATAAAAAACAATACTCACTCCGGATGAGGGCCATGTTGATCTAATTGGCTTAAGAATTTTATCCACGTCCTTCTTTTCCTTAACCAACAATGTGGTTCTAAGCTTCTTTGAACCAGGAGGCACATAACTAGATGGAGCTCATTCAATGAGACTTCAATACATCTCAATAAACAATGGTGACCGTGCAACATTGAATGAGAAAATCTTGTCCATTAGACCACTTGAAGATGGCCTCTTTCTTGCTGGATATGTATCACCTCTGCTAGGTGCAAATGGAAGCCGAATGGTAGAGGGTTTCCTTAAGATTGGAAGAGGATCCTCATCCTCTTTCTTGCTTGTTGCTGCTACATTGGCTAAAGCCTTCTTGACCCTCCTTTCCCATTTCTTTCCTTTGGGTAACACTCACTCCTTTACATGAAGAAATCCCACAAGAAGGAAGGCCCAACAAATGGCCATTAACTCGGTAGTATGTGCTCTTAAACTCATTCTTGCAAAAATTGCAAGTTTAAGACACATTGCCTCTCCCGTTTAGCTTTGCCCCAGGCCCTTCTTTCCTAGTCACATACCTCCACAAAGGGCATTTTTTCTCTTGGGCTTGTTGTCTTGCTAAAACAGGGTTCAATAGAGCATGAGATCCACTAGCAACAGATGGAGCACTAACAGGAGGACTAGAAGAGCTTGTGCTTGGAAGAATAGAAGGGGAGATAATAGATGGGGCATTTCTCCCTTTCCTTTGCCCTTTAGCTCATGCCTTAGCTGAATGAGACATTGTTCTTTTAGTTTGATGGTTGAGCTTGCAATCCACCTTCAATGGACTTTGAAACCCTTCCCAAGCCTTCAAATCTTCTTCACTTGCAAAAAAAACAACTCTTTGAGCTCTCTTCACAAGTGGAAATGACAAAATAAAAGTCAAAAATTGTTTTTAAGGAGGGCCTGCGTGTCCTGTTTTCGGGACTGCGTTGACAGTCTCGGTACACGAGTGTTTGAACATGGGATAGGCTGCAAAGACGTGTCAGACATACTCGGTTAGCGTGTTTGTGCCCGACACGCAGACATGGGACACACGACCCTATTCTAGCATGTCCGGTTTCTTAGAAATATAGTCTGGCCAATAATAAAGTGATAATAATCACTGAATGTGCAATCTGAGGCCAAACCCTGAAAATTGAAACCGTAGTATTGGTCCTGGGCATGTGTGGAGCAAATATAAGCACTATTGTTTTTGAGTCACTACCTTGGGAATTGTGTTTGACTTGGTCAACTGGGTTGGCCAGGTCAAAGTACCCAAACTATAGCTGAGTTGCTAAACCAATATAAACCTGCATGTATCCAAGGTAGGAAATGAAAAAATGGTATATATTAAAACCCAACTTCAGTTATGTTATTCATAATCATGGTGACAATAATAATAATAATAAGATATACCTGTGCCTTTGAAGGATCACTGAACCTTCTGGAAGTCTCTTGTGTATGCCATGCTTACAGAGTTTAAACAGTTTGCTAGTGCTGGGTGAAGGTGAAGAACAAGGCTAAGGTAAAGGCGAATGACTCATAACTGACTTTGACCATTTGATCTCTCTGAAAGATAACCAATACACTCAACCAAAATGACATGCATGATAGATAGTAACAGGGGATGGCAGTGTCTCACAAATGGATAGAGTACTTGGGCTTGTTTCTTTCAGGCTCTAGTAAGTTTCCTTTTTCATCAAACATTGGTCAAACTTCAAAGGTAGGTGCCCTGTAAAGCCTTTTGGGCTCCAGTACTGACAAAGACACAACCTTTGCAGGCAAGACTCATCTTGTTGCCATGTAGGGGCAAATGAGCCGAAAGCTATACAAGGAAGGAGTGCTCATCCTTTGATCATTGATCTCTTTCAAACACATTCTATTTTCACATAAGATAGTAGCCAACCTACAAAAGCAGGTACCCTAGAAAGCCTTCTAGGTTCTAGTAAATGACTAAGGCCTAGCCCCGCTACCAACGAGCATCCATAGCCTCGATGGGTTTGCCTCACCCTGTTTCCTTGTGGAGGGAAAATGAGCCTTACATTATATAAAGAATGAGTGCTCAACCCTTTGGCCACTGACTACCTTTTTTAATATTCATACTTTGCATCATTTGGATATAACGTTTATGCGTTCCGATGCTTTAGTGTTTAGCAACACTGTTGGGAGTACTTGTTTTGAGGACTGAAAGAAGATTACCCAGTGAACTTAGCCACACTGGCTAAGCCACATACTTTATAGCCAAAGACAAAAAAATAGACAAAAAAACATGGAGTCGATCATGCATAGGGGTCAAGATGGGGAAACGATCTTCAATCTCACAGGTCTTAGACAACCTAAGTCATGGGATAAAATTCAAACAATGGATGAACTTGATGGATGGAGGCAAGTGACACATGGAACTAGCATAGCAATAAGTTTTATCATTTCTGTTAAGCATGGCATAAGCAATAGTCTTCAACATTGGGTTCTTTGATCAATCTCAACACAAATTTTAAGGATTAGTATATAACATAAGAATAGGTCACCATGGTCATCTTAACAAAACAAGCCTTGGTGTTTAATATATATCACAGAGCAAAAAACAAACCAAGTAACCATATACCTATCTCACCATATACCTGTCCCCATCTGATAAGCCCCTCTGTAATTGTGTACCACATATGATCTGCTGCTCTGCTCAAATGAACTAGGTCACCACTGAACTCCTCTCAATGGTCAAGCAAATCTCAGTCCTGGCAAGGAAACACTGCTAAACAAGGCTCTAAAATGACCGAGGCTGTAATGATCCATGCTAAAACCCCATGTGAATGAATAGCTCGAAAAAATAAAGAGATCAATTTGTATGGTGCATCATGGTAGTATAATTGCAATATATATGTGATAACATCTGGCTCCAATTGGGACAAGTGCTCTAATGGAGAGAGTGCTTGAGAACCTCAGAAATCTTTGCCTTGCAGCACAATCACAACAACAAAATCCAACACTTCAATTTCCTGCTTCCTCTTCAGGTGTTACCAGTTTCTGCGCACATGGAAGCAAGAAATACTAGAGCAGCATGTATGGGAAAAATATATGCGTCAAATAAACTAACAAAAATAATGCTGGAAAACAAATTCTATTTTAACCAACATAACTAAACTATGCAAAATCCAAAAACAAGACTCATAAGACTTGGGACAGATGCAACACTCAGACATAAAGGAATCAACTACTGCTCAAAGGAACTTATTTAATCCTATCTACTCTAGCAGATGGTGAAAAGATGATGTGCTAAGTCATGCCCGGGACATAGTCCCTCAGATAGAAAAGAATCAACTATTGCTCAAAGAAGCTTATTCAACCCTACCTACTCTAGTAAATGGTGAAAAGATGATGTGCTAAGTCATGCTCGAGACATAGTCCCTCAAACAAACTTGATTTATAGGAAATTTGAATTTACAACCATCTTCAGTAGAAAAATAATACATGTTACCCTCAAATCGTTCTATTGTTAATGGTCCCATCCAAAGATTCCCAGATCGTCTGGAAATATGATTTAAGGCACAATTTGAACAATGACTTTGTCACCATAGGTATACCTATGCCAATTAATAGATGATGGCACAACTTGAATATCATGGGTAGGTATTATGAAGGCATCAATGTTTCCTCGGGTACGAGGAAATGACATCGTTCTACTTCTTTCTGGTATAGAATTGAAATGTGGAGGACCCCCGTCTATTAGAATGGCAATTCGTCCAATCAAATTCTCTCTTACTTCTCCTCTTGATTCATAAGACTCGAAATTAACCTTCTCTGGGTGTGTTGATATTACTTGCTTAACTGTTTCCCCCACAGTCCAAAAATAATGAAAAAAATTGTCGATATCAGTGGCAAGGGGGGAAATGCTATCAGAATGATCGTTCTGTTTGCTAGAGCCTTCTCCATAGGTCATAGGTAACTTTCCTTTTTGGGAAGCTTCAAACATATTTCTTTCTACTTCATCTTCCAAGGAGACCAATTGTGTTGTAGAAATGTGAGATGTATCATTACTTTTTTCCATCGGTTTTTTAGGTTGTAACAAAAAGCTCGGGAAACACGTAATAGATGGGTAGCGAAAGTTACTAAGATTTGTTCCTTGGTTTGGTGGTTCATGTTGGGTAATCAATTCATCTTGAGCATCACTAGGAGGAACAATAGTTTGGTTTTCACCTTCAACTATTTGCAAGGAATGATATGTTTGAAAAGTAAGTAAATTGTTCAAAGAAAATTCCTCAGCAGGAGTATTGTTTACTAAGGCATCTTCTTCCCAACTCCAATTAGTAAGCTCTCTCATTTCTCGTCTCAAGTTATCTCTCAGATCCTGTCTAATCGCTCGAATATGGCGATAAGTTATTATAGTTAAAGGATTTGACACACCTTCTCTTGAGGTGGAAACTTCATTTTGCAAGGTAAATTCAGGGGCTTCTACAGTCAATTGGGACAAATGATCAGGGGCATCAGAGAAATGTTCAGAATCATTGCACATGATTTCCCCTACCAGTTCCTGATGGATAAGTTTCTGCCTAAACCTTATATCATCTTCGTTTTCAGAATCAGAACTACCTACTCCCATAAAGAAAATTGGTGGATAATTCTCATCATCGTTTGCCATGTTTATTCTTTCAACACTCAAGCTACCCTCACCATAAGTATTTTTAAGCCATCTTCATAGGTTTCAAGATATCCGTCGATAAAAGGTTCTCTACAAATTCTAATTAAGTTCCCATCAGAATTTGGTATGCAAGCATATGATAAATCCATCATTAGATATCCACCTAGACCAGTAGCCCATTTCCTAGAAAACAACATGCAATACACAGGGATAAGATCAATTACTAATACGTCTATCATGGTATTTAAGTCGAGGAAAGCAAATAAATCAACTTTCAAGTTCTTGATTAAACTATGTTCTTGGACACCCCTTCAATCAATCTTGCATACATTTCCATATGGACGGGTAACTTCTAATCCCATTTCCTTCATAATTCGCAAAGGCATTACATTCATAGCAGCTCTTGATTCTAGGATGTAGTTTTTGAGTAAGAGGTTGTTAATATTTAATATGAGATAGAAAGGAGGGTCCCCTCCACTCTTTCTCTCATATATGGCAGTATGTATATGAATAGGAGGGTCTTCTTCTACCTCCTTACCTTTAATACTCTTAATGTGGCAAGACTCATAAGCAATCTTGGGAACATTTGCTATTGGAATACTATTGAAAAATTGTTGAACTTGATCTTTGACTGTGGGAAACCTTACTAACTCACTTAAGGGTATAGTTTGCATGACCTTATGCAATTCTTTCTCTATGTCAATACCTAAGTCATAGTTACAAAGATCATGTTCTACTTCTTCATCTTCAGAGTTCAGGTGCTTATCTAGAAAAGGTGTAATAGTTTGATCTTGGTTTCTGCGTTGATAGACTTGGAGAGTGGGTTGCGTTGTATTGCAAACCATGTCATCTTCTTCATCCCAATCATCTTCCTCAAGTAAGATTCTACCAAAATCATCATCTTCAGTGAAGTCTTCAAGTAAATTTATTCCATGGTCTTCAAGGTCAAAAACTTCAGGATCTTCCTCAAGTTCCTCAGATAAGATTACATTCTTATTCTTAGTTGTTTCATTTCTCCTAGGGGCTTGCCTATTATTATCATTCACTGGCCCTCTTTGATTGTTCCAATAGGGTCTTGGGCCATAGGAATTTCTATCTTGATTATTGTCCCTAGTCCGTGCTATGTCATTAGTAAACAATGTGAGATTTTTCATCATTTCAAAAATTCCTTCTACAGTTGGTTTTTCGTCGACTACAGGTTCCTTAGCTTTCTTGGGTTTTGACTCACTACAGGAGGAAGAGGAAGCTTAAGCATCGAAGAAGTTCTTCTTCTTGGCTTCTGCTTTCTTGGCCTAGGATTGAGATGTTTTGAGGTCATTTGGGTTCTTTTCCTTATGATTTAGAACAAACCATCCTTCAAAGGCATTCAGGTAAAGGATAAGGATAGCTTATTCTATGGGTCTCTTAGGTCTTGGGGAATAGTAGAGACAAGTTTATCAAATCTTACGTTGAATTCATGGATTGTCTCATTCTCTTTCTCCTTATCCTCAAAGAGTTGATTTAAAAGGAACCTATTGTTTGGCTTGGTTGACCACCCCTCAATTAATTTATGAGTGAAAGAACCATAACCATCTATTGACCTTGCAGGTAGTCTATCAAACCATCCCTGGGCATCTCCTTATAAGGATGACATGAGGGCTCTTATATAGACATGTTTTTCTTCAACACCATATGCTTCGATATAATTCCAAACTGCATCATGTGCTCTTCAACATGGATTGCATAGGAACCATTGAACTTTGGAAGTTTATCAAAGTATTTTTCAGGCATGTCATGAGGCGCACCTTGAATTTGTGAGAAATCAAACGGAGATGGCTTGGTTCTGTTTCCAAAGGGCTTAGGTCCTGCTGGGGGATTTGTGTTAGCCATTTCAGGATTTACTCTAGGTGGACTGTTCAGAGAAGTGGAAGGATTCAAACTGCTTGTTGGAGAATCAGATTGGATGAACAGTGGACTTGATTGAGAGCTTTCTGGAGGGTTATCCAATATTTGCCTTGGTGAGTTAAGCACCCTCTAAAAGAAATTAGATGATTGAGCTTTAAGATTCTTATTCTGATTTCGGGTATACGTTAAAGAACTTTCTGGATTATTTCCGCTTCGAAGGTTATATTCGTGGGTAGGTCCCTGAGAGTTGTCGCTTTGTGGAGTCGCATGGTGAACGAATTGTCGTGTTCACCAAAAATTGAATGTCCTAGGAGAGATAAATAATGTAGTGATTGTGTAGACTTAAACAATTGAAAATGCAATCACTTGATTTAAAACCGGATGTGATATGAATGATAATGACAAATGGAAGCCTTCACAAATGCCGAAGGTAAGTAAGCCTCTAACACCCAGTGCCAAAAAATGTTTGCAGAGAATGGGAGTAGATCTTAAAATAAATGTCGAACCAAGGTAGGCCTCTACCTCCCTGACAAAGACGCCAAAAATGTTATCATGAATATTGTAGTTTCCCTGTAGAGTAATCCTATACAGGATGGCAGCGGGGGCAGAAAACTAAAGTCGTGTCCTATGAATACCCCAACCCCCAATAGATGGATGGTTGTCACGTCGGTTGGGAGATCCTTTGCTTTATGCGACTGAAGCCCAAGATATAAAGGGGGAGACCTAGACCTAGCCTAAAAGGACAAACCTAAAGCAAATCACCAGATCGAACCCTAACGAAGAATACATAAGGTGAGTGCTTGAAACCCTAGAATTAAGGGATAAGCCACAAATTAAGGAATGCTTGAGTACCGATGGTTAAGGATGTTGGTAATACTACTCAAGCTAAATGGATGGGTAACATATGGAATTACGTTAAACTCTAGGGTTAGTGTGTTCGTTCAATAGATCAAACCTGGGACCTTGGGGGGATTTAAAAATAAGTATTGAAATTCCTCAAGGTGAGGTTGAATAAGAGAATTACAACCTTCAACACACTTACCTAGATGAAGGATTTAACAGTATGACAAAATCCAAGCAAAACTGGAAAAAGAAACACAAGGAACTGGCTTCCAGGCTAAAGAGGGGCACTTTCTCCCTAAGGATCAGTTCCTGGAGATGGGCAGATGGATTCCAATGCTAACACCTAGAAGAGCGAGGGGGTTTTTCGGGATGGCCAAGAAAACCCAGATCGCCAAATTTGCAAATTCCGAGTGCAAATTGGTCCGATGATTTTCCCTAGTTCCTAATAGTGGTTTTTCTAGTTAAAATAGTGATGTGCAATGCATGAAAAATTAAAATGCCGAGAACTAACATGAGAGACGTACCTGAATTTGATAGATAAGCTCTTGTATAATGAAGAATGTATTCTATCCGATCAAGTGAGAGATCCGGGGAAGATTATGATGAGATGGAGCTCAACTCAATGACCGTAGCGACCTCTTCTACCTGCCACACCAAAGAAATCAATTAGCATAACAACTAAACGGGATTTACAAGATAAATAAAATATAGGAATGAAAAATCACGAAAGAAGTAACCACTCCTTGATAAATCAAATCGAGTTACGACAACAGAGTGAGTCTCCCCACCAATGTGCCTCCTTCAGATTCACCTCCTTCAACATGCAAATTAACGGGCACAGTAAAAAGGTACAAAAGCTATGCTAGATTTATCTCAATGCAGAAGATACATAGTGCCAATTATCATCACATTCATCTATCTATCAAGAGAGAAGTGTTGAATCCCAGAAAAATCTCTTTATGAAAAATTCCAATGGCTGAGCTCATGCTTTACAATGGGGGGGTCTCGTCTTTTTATAGCTTTTGAGAGACGTAAACGCTACCTCACTTTTGCATCTAATGGTTGAGATTATAACATCATCAACGGTGCAGATCAACTTTACACAGATCAATACATGGATCACATTGACTAGATCAAGGGGGCCTGCACTTTTGCCCATTGACACCTTGTCTAAGTGAAATAATAACATCAGATATGATCTTGATAATACATCAAGGGGGTCACTAGGGGATTAATTCACCCGAGGTCCCATTATAACCTCACATCATAAGATATAACACTATAATGCATCATGTGACCAAGTTGAGGGGCACCCCTTGTGGGACGTCCTCACTGGCTAAGTCAAATAAAATAATATCGGACTGAATGCTAATTGAAACTGATGAAGAAGTGTCTAGGGAGCCATAATACATCTATTGAGTGAATTCTATGCCATTTCCTTGACTTCCTTGTCCAAATTGATTTTTTCATTGACTTCCTAGTTCATTTTATGGTGGTACAACCTCTAAAAAATATAAATGTCATCATATCTTCCTTCAGATTGAGAATTTGGGTAAACTGACTGTACTGAAGTATTTGGAGGCATAGAAGAATGGTATAAGTGACTATTGATATCCCTTGGAACACCGCAATGATTTAGGAGAACCAAAATCACTGCAATAGTAATATAATCTGGCCAATAATAATCACTAAATGCGATGAGAAACTCTGAAAATGGAAACCGCACTATTGGTCTTGGGCATGTTTGGAGCAAATATAAGCACTATTTTGTTTTGAGTCACTGCCTTGGGAACCGTGTTTGACTTGGTCAACTAGTTGACCAGGTCAAAGTACCTAAGCTATAGGTGAGCTGTTGAGCAAATATTAACCTGCATGTATCCAAGGTAGGAAATGCTACAATGGTATATATTAAATCCCAACTTCAGTCATGTTATTCAAAGTCATGGTGACAATAAAAATAATAATAAGTAAGATATACCTGTGCCTTTAAAGGATCTGTTGTCACACATATAGTAGTTGGGATACTTTTGCTCCTGAGTAGTACTGAGCAGTTCTTTGAGCTAGTCCTTTACTATGAGGTCAGCAGATGATGATCTCCCACTTTCAGCAGATCCAGAGTATCTAGATTGACCAGTTCTATGCCATAACTGAGCCTCATGATCTTGGATTCGATGACTGAGTTAGCCGTTCATTCATGACCTAGAGCAAAGATTATTATAGCGCCCATGATATGTAGTAGCAACAGTTGTTCCAGTGATCTTCAGATTGGTTTCAAATCTAGTGGAGGTATATGACGTAGGTGATATTATGGTTTGTGCATATGGATTTTGATGTTGCTATGTTACCTATTTTAGCAGCGAGACTCGATTGATATTGATTATATGCTGGCAATACTTTATCTTGGTTTTACTTGGAACCTAAAGTATAAATGGTCTAGCTGTTTTGACCAAGAGATTCTTGTGTATACTCATTGGCCTTGCTCTACTCTTAATATGGATTTGGTCATTGCCCTTTAGGGGCATCGCTTGCTAGTGTTGGCACCATCTCCACTGTTTCCGTCCATTTGTTGCCTTCCCTTGTTCTTGATTAACCTTGACTTGCAACTTGACTAGTGGCATCTAGGATTTCTTCCACCTTCACCTCTATGTTGAAATAGGTTTCCATGTATAAATTGGGTTTCGGTGTTGGTTTATGTGATGCTTGTCACAGGGAATGTCTACCTCTAGGTCTTGAACACAAGTAGTCTTACCAAAGAATTGTTTTTAGCTGCTAAGGCATCAAAGCTTAAAGTTAGTCTAAATGGATATCCTGCCAACAAAATAAAAGTGTCTCTAGACACTACTGCAAATAAAAAATAAAACTAGCCAGTTGCTAAGAGATGAGCACTCGTCCATTGTATTGTGTAAGGCTCATTTATCCTTACAGGGTATCAGGGTGAGGTAAGCCCCTCAAGGCTGAGCCTAGGTCATTTTTTGGAATCCCAGAAGGCTTTCTAGGGGACTTGCTCTTGGAGGCTGATAAGTTAGTAATAAGAAAAGTTGATGGCTAGAGAATGGGCACTCATTCTTTGTATAATGTACAATTCATTTTCCCCCACAAGGCAACATGGAGAGACTACCCCCTAGAAAGTTATGTCTTTTTCATTTTTCTGGAAGCTTAGAAGGCTTACCAGGGCACTTGCCTTTAGAGGTTAACTAGTATAATAATGCTATGCAAATAAAGTATAAAAAGGTTGCTTGTTTAAAGTCTAGTTGAGCCTTCTCATCATTCCACCCATATGTGAGACATTGCCATTCCCTATTGTACACCTAGTCCAAGTTATGTGTTGTGTGGATCCCCTTGTCCTTTAACCCAGGTGCTTACAGTGTCGAGTTATCAAGTCACCCCTTTGGCCTTACTTGGTTTTAGTTCCCTTCACTCTTGACTAGCAAAAGGGCTAAATTTATAAGTGAGTATACACTGGAGGTTCTTGTTTAAAGCAACTAATCATTTTGATTTGGATTATTATATATGTATTGTGCTTATACTTGCCAACATAATCTAATTGTGCTCGAGTGTCATTGCTAGCATAGATAATTGAGCATGCATGTCCATTTTGTATTTTGCAGTATCAGAGTTTAGCGCTTGGGTCATTTTTTGATCAGTCTGGTCAACCCAATGTTGACCAAGCCAGGAGCAGGGACCAGAATGAGTTATAGACCGATCGTTATGGATGATGATTATTTATGGTCTACAGGTGTCCATTAGACATATTCATGCTTCAGATGGTGATTTGCAATGATGGCTTGTATCATTTTTATGATTATCAACATTTACAGGCTTTATTATTATGGTTTTGACATGGATGCGGGTTTTGATGTACCTTTGTGATAGACATATTGTGTATGATTACTCATTCCTAGTTCATTGGACATCCCGATTCCATTGGTGCACCTGGTTTTCAGTTTCGAGCAGTTGCAAGAGAGATATGGGTCTTTCAAGCATTTTGTAGCAGATTTTCCCTTGGAAATTAAAAATAAAACACAATGCAGATATTGGTGAGATCTCCTAGGGCGCTAAAGTGGATCCTTGGGGTGCAGCCAATTGATTGTACCATATACCTGGGGTGCCAGGCACATCTATTCCGTCATTTTTTTGAGTAGATGCTTCCCAGGTGAGAATTTGTTTCTTTTATGTTCCTAAGGCAACAATTTAGTGATAAAAATGGCTAATGAGGAAATCAATTTGGGCAATTGAGGTAGAGGAATGGGTCACCTTCATCATCCGACATCAGCTTCACTTCACGTGGGGTCTACACATCCTTGATTTATGCAGTTTGAGGGTGTTTTTGATGTATTTTAAGGGAGATACCCTATGATTTTTCACTTCTTTATATTATTTTCCACCACACCTTGTTATTGTGCCATGGGGCCATGCTAGTGGAGGATAACATGACCTCCTAGCCCCACCATGTGCTACTTTGTGGTCATTAGTCATATTTTATGTGGTGCGCCCCCTTATTGGGCATTTCTAGTGATGTGCCCCCCTTCTTTTAGTGAGTTGATACATGTGAGATGTATCAGGCTAATCTTAGTCATAGATTAGGATGATGTTATCTTACGATATTGACCCTTGTTCTTTTTGGATCTAGGTTTTATGTACTTTAGAGATCTATATATCGAGATGCTCTCTCATTTGTAAAGGGACTTTTGGCTCTGGAAATATTGAATACAAGGAAAGTTTTGCAGAAATTCTTGGAAGCTTTGTGAATGTATTTGGATGTAATTGTTACACCTCTTGCTTGGACATTTCAGTAGATCTTGCACGCAAACAAATATTTTTCTGGAAGGCCATATTGAACTTTTGCAGGGTAGCGAATTGGTTGTAGGAGATCATTAAGATGTCTTGCATCGTCTTTCGGTCAAATCTTTCATCTTCAGGGAGTTTTTCGATTGTTCCTTTGTGCATTGGATTTTTCTCTGTAGATGAAGGATGTAGCTTATCAGTTTCATCCGTGAACAAATCTCATTCATAGTTTGATTTTGCAGGTGGAGAAGCCGCACTTCCTTCTTTGGGCGTTTTACTTCTGTTTCGTACTGGATCTCACTAGAAATTGTAACCAAGTGGAATGATCATCGACATCCAAGGTGGTCGCAAGTATTTTCAGGTACGATCTGCAAGGTTAGTATTTTTTTCAGTGTTTTCATCCATTTGTCCATTTAAAAGTTAAAACCCTAATTTTGTAGATTTGATAGATTTGGTAAGTTTTTGATGATGACCATCAAAACCCACTTGGAGATTGTTGAATAAACCCTAGATATTGAATTTCACGTAAATCAGACTCCATTTGCCTCGAGATCCTGCACTAGTCTCTCTAGGTGGGGGCGCCCTCTTTGGGTGGGTGGCCAAATTTTCAGATATATCAGTTGGGTATGCTTGAATCCGCTTGGTTTCCATAGATTCATCCTTCAAGTTGCATGATTTAGTCACTCTTTGCCCCGATATATTCTTTTGGGTCCACCATGTTCAGTTTTGCATAAACCCTAGGTGAGTCCATTTAGGATTTCCATTCGTGTGGCTAGATCTTTTTAGATCTATCAGTTGGGTATGCTTGAACCCGCTTGATTTCCACAGATCTATCCTTTAAGCACCCTGATCTAGTCATTTCATGCCATGATCTACCTTTTTGGTTCCACTTTGTCCACATCTGCATAAAATCCTAAGTGGGTCCTTTAGGTTTCTCTTGTATATGGCTAGATCTTTCTAGATCTACTTTGCTTGACTCATTGTGGTACTTTCTTTTTGAAGTTGGACTATTTTCCTAATTCACTAAGCCTCCCCAACTTCACCTTAGCTCCTATACCACATCTATTTCCTAGATCTAGACTACCTCACTCATTATCTCTTTCTTTTCCCATTGCTTACCCTTAAGAGTGTCTTGAGTAGGTTCGCTAGCCCTCTTAGGATAGTAGGGACTCCCTCTTGATCATTCTCCAGATTGATTTAAAGTGACAAGAGCTCATATGGTGTGACAACTACCCTTCATTCGTAGTGGACGAGGCCCTTGTGGTGTCAACGGTTGGCTACCCTAGCTCTACTGTCTCGGATGGGATACCTTTAGCGGTTAGCTACACATTGTGTGAGAACATCCTTTGGTGCCATTGCCAGGGAGGTAAAGGCTTACCTTTGGTGCTTGCGAGTAGTACTTCACTCTTATCTTCTGAATTATCGCATCCAGATTAAGTTAAGTGAATGATTTCCCCATTGCCTAATTATACATTCAATTTGACCATGTGATCTCTCTAAATGATAGCTAATACACTCAACTAAAATGGCATATGCATGACAGATAATAATAGGGGATGGCGGTGTCTCACAAATGGATAAAGTACTTAGGCTTGTTTCCTTCAGGCTCTAGCAAGTTTTCTTTTTCATCAAACATTGGTCAACCTTCAAAGGCAGGTGCCCTGGAAATCCTATTGGGCTCCAGTATTGACAAAGACACAACCTTTGCGGGCTAGTCTCACCCTGTTTCCCTGCAGGGGAAAATGAGCCGAACTCTATACAAGGAATGAGTGCTCATACTTTGACTATTGACCTCTTTCAAACACTTTATTTTGACATAAGATAGTAGCCAACCTACAAAAGCGGGTGCCTTGGAAAGCCTTCTGGGATCCAGTAAATGACTTGACCTAGCCTCGCTGCTAGGGAGCATCCATAGCCCAGATGAGTTTGCCTCACCCTGTTGCCCCTGTGAAGGGCAAATGAGCCTTATATTATACAAAGATTGAGTGCTCAACCCTTTGGCGACTGACTACCTTTATTAATATTCATACTTTGCATCATTTGGATATAATGTTTATGCGTTTCGATGCTTTAGTGTTTAGCAACGCTGTTGGGAGTACTTGTTTTGAAGACTGAAAGAAGATTATCCAGTGAACTTAGACACACTGGCCAAGCCACATACTTCATAGCCAAAGACATAGAAAAACATGGAGTCCATCATCCATAGGGGTCAATATTGGGAAAATATCTTCAATCTCACAGGTCTTAGTCAACCTAAGTCATGGGATAAAATTCAAACAATGGATGAACTGGATGGATGGAGGCAAGTAACACATGGAACCAGCATAGCACTAAGGTTTAACATTTGTACTAAGCATGGCATAAGCAATAGTCTTCAAGATTGGGTTCTTTGATCAATCTCAACACAAGTTTTAAGCATTGGTATATAACGTAAGGATAGGTCACCATGATCATTCTAACAATACAAGTCTTGGTGTGTAATATATATCATAAAGCAAAAAACAAACCAAGGAACCATATACCTGTCTCCATTAGATAAGCCCCTTTGTAACTGTTGACCACATCTGATTTGCTGCTTTGCTCAATGAAATAAGTCACCATTGAAATCCTCTCAATTGTGAAGGAAATCTTAGTCCTGGCAAGGGAACACTGCTAAACAAGGCTCTAAAATGGTTGAGACTGTAATGAACCATGCTAAAACCCCATGTGAATGAATAGCTCAGAAAAATAAAGAGAGCAATCTATACGCTGCATCATGGTAGCTCAACTGCAATATATATGTGATAGCATCTGGCTCCAACTGGGACAAGTGCTCTAATGGAGAGAGTGCCTGAGAACCTTAGAAATCTCTGGTTCGCAACACCATCACAAGAACAAAATCCAACACTTCAATTCCTTGCTTCCTCTTCAGGTGTTACCAATTTCTGCCCACATGGAAGCAAGAAATACCAGAGCAACATGTATGGGAAAAATATATCCGTCAAATAGAATGACAAAAATAATGCTGGAAAACAAATTCTATTCTAAACAACATAACTAGACTATGCAAAATCCCAAAACAAGACTCATAAGACTCAAGACAGATGCAACACTCATACATAAAAGACTCAATTACTGCTCAAATGAGCTTATTCAATCCTACCTACTCTAGGAGATGGTGAAAAGATGATATGGTAAGTCATGCTCGGGACATACTTCCTCAGATGAACTTGATTTGCAGGAATTTCGAATTTATGACCATCTTCAGTAGACAAATAATACATGTTACCCTCAAATCATTCTATTGTTAATGGTCCCATCCAAATATTTCCTGATTGTTTGGAAATATGATTAAAGGCACAATTTTTAACAATGACTTTTTCACCATATGTATACCTACGTTGATTAATAGATGATGGTACAACTTGAATATTATGGATACGTATTATGGAGGCATTAGTGTTGCCTCAGGTATGGGGAAATGGCATCGTCCTACTTTCTAGTATAACATTGAAACGTGAAGGACCCTCGTCTATTGGAATGGCAATTCTTCGAATCAAAATCTCTCTTACTTCTCGTCTTTATTAGTAAGACTCAAAATTAACTTCCTCTGGGTGTGTTGATATTACTTGCTCAACTGTTTCCTCCAGAGTCCAAAAATCATGAAAAACATTGTCGATATTAGTGGTAAGGGGGGAAAAGCTATCAGAATGATCATTCGGTTTGGTAGAACCTTATCCATGGGTCATAGGTAACTTTCCTTTTTGGGAAGCTTCATACATATTTCTTTCTACTTCATCTTCCAAGGAGGCCAATTGTGTTGTAGGAATGTGAGATGTATCATTACTTTCTTCCATAGGTTTTTTAGGAGGTAACAAAAAGCACGGGAAAGGCGTAATAGATGGGTAGCGAAAGTTACTAGGATTTGTTCCTTGGTCTGGTGGTTCATGTTGGGTAATCAATTCATCTTGAGTATCACTAGGAGGAACAATAGTTCGGTTTTCACCTTTAGCTATTTGCAAGGAATGATCTATTTGAAGAGTAAGTGAATTGCTCAAAGAAAATTCCTCACAAGGAGCATCGTTTACTAAGGCAACTTCTTTCCAATTCCAATTAGTAAGCTTTGTCATATTTCGTCTCAAGTTATCTCTCAGATCCTGCCTAATCTCTCAAATATGGCGATAAGTTCTTCTAGTTAAAGGATTTGGCACATTTTCTCTTGTTGTAGAAACTTCATTTTGCAAGGTAAATCTAGGGGCTTCTACAGTCAATTGGGACAAATGATCAGGGGCATTAGAGAAATGTTCAGAATCATTGCACATGATTTCCCCTCCCAGTTCCTGATGGATAAGTTCTTGCCTAAACCTTACATCATCTTCGTCTTCAGAATCAGAACCACCTATTCCCATAAAGAAAATCGGTGAATTATTTTTCGTCATCGTTTACCATGTTTTTTCTTTCATCACTCAAGCTACCCTTGTCATAAGTATTTTTCAAGCTATCTTTATAGGTTTCAAGATATCCATCGATAAAAGGTTCCCTACAGATTCTAACTAAGTTCCCATCAGAATTTGGTATGCAAGCATATGATAAATCCATCATTAAATATCTACCTAGAACAACAACCCATTTCCTAGAAAACAACATGCCATACACAGGGGGAAGATCAATTACTATTACATCCATCATGGTATTTAAGTCAAGGCAAGCAAATATATCAGCGTTTAAGTTATTGATTAAACCATAAGCTTGGACACCCCTTGAATCAATCCCGCAAACATTTCCATATTGACGGGTAACTTCTAATCCCATTTCCTTCATAATTCGCAGAGGCATTAAATTCATAGCAGCTCCTGAGTCTAGCATGCAGTTATGGAGTAAGAGGTTGTTAATATTTAATGTGAGAAAGAAAGGAGGGTGTCCTCCACTCTTTCTCTCATATATGGTAGTATGTATATGAATAGGAGGGTCTTCTTCTACCTCCCTACCTCTAATACTCTGAAAGTGGCAAGAATCATAAGCAATCTTGGGAACATTTGCTACTGGAATACCGTCGAAAAATTGTTGAACTTGATTTTTGACCATGGGCAACTTTACTAGCTCACTTAGGGGTACATTTTGCATGAGTTTATGCAATTCTTTCTCTATGTCAATACCTAAGTCATAGTCATAAAGATCATGTTCTACTTCTTCATCTTCAGAGTTCAAGTGCTTATCTAGAAAAGGTGTAATACTCTGATCTTGGTTTCTGCGTTGATAGACCTGGATAGTGGGTTGTGTTGTATTGCAAACAAACCATGTCATCTTTTTATCCCAATCATCTTCCTCAAGTAAGATTCTACCAAAATCATCATCATCGGTGAAGTCTTCAAGTAAATTTATTCCATTGTCTTTAGGGTCAAAGACTTCAGGATCTTCCTCAGGTTCCTCACATAAGTTTATATTCTTATTCTTAGTTGTTTCCTTTCTCCGAGGTGCTTGCCTGTTATTATCATGTACTGGCCCTCTTTGATTGTTCCAATAGGGTCTTGGGCCGTAGGAATTTCTATATTGATCATTGTCCCTAGTTCATGCTATGTCTTTAGTAAACAATGTGAAACTTTTCATCATTTCAAACATTCTTTCTACAGGTTCCTTAGCTTTCCTGGGTTTTGACACACTACGGGAGGAAGAGGGAGCATAAGCATCGAAGAAGTTTTTCTTTCCCATAGAGGCTATATTGGATTTTGCTTTCTTGGCCCAGGATTGAGCTGTTTTGAGGTCATTTGGGTTCTTTTCCCTTAAACCATCCTTCAAAGGCATTCAGGTAAAGGATAAGGATAGCTTGTTCTTTGGGTCTTAGGTCTTGGGGAACATTACAGACAAGTTTATCAAATCTTACGTTGAATTCATGGATTGTCTCATTCTCTTTCTTCTTAACCTCAAAGAGTTGATTTAAAAGGAACCTATTGTCTAGCTTGGTTGACCACCCCTCAATCAATTTCTGTAATATCCCAAATCCCGATATTTTCTATTTCTAAGCAAATATGCTGATACAACTGGGCATGCAAACTGCCATGCAAAAATCCCTATTTTATAGCAAAAATTAGGGTTAGGGTTTGTGAGATAGAATGAACACTTACCACTGATAAGCCGTCTAGACTGCTCCTGAGAGAGTATGCAAGCATCAATAACTGAATCAGAGATGGACAGAGATCTTCTGTTTCCGGTGAAACCCCCAGCAGCAAGAACCCAAGTCAGAAAAGGGTGACGCTTTTAGTGAAGGAGGTGTCCGATGACGTTGCCGATTTGCAGGACTGATAGCCTTCCTATGCCGGAGAGAATGCCTGGTACATGCAGAGTTTCTGAGGTCTCTAGGCAGGATAGCGACTTGCTCCAGAGAGGCAGCTGCTCACGCCCCCTGGATCCCGGAATCGCTGATAACTACTCCGGATGAGCACGGTCGGATTTGATAATCACCAGATGCCGGAGTAGGATGCTGATGATGAGAATGGTGCCTGAGTTTCGAAGCAAAACTGAGATCTGAAGGCCCAACAACTGATTAGAGCTTTCTGGCTGAAAAACCCCCCTTACGGTTGCACACGTGTCCCTGCAATGATCTATACCATATACTGGATAACTTATGAATGAATGTAAGAGCAAATGGTGAACCTGTTTGGCTTACCCTGAATGAGACTAGGGTAGATGTTTCACTGCCGAAATCCCGCTAGCTAAAAACTCAGTCTCCAACCCCAACTGCTGTGCTGCACGCTGTGCCGCTATCCAAGAGCTCCCAAAATAATAATCATCAAAAGTGAAGTCTCCTTTCGCTTTATCCTCCTTTTATAACTTTCAACTGCGAAAACCCTAATCTTTGACCTAATTAGGTCACTTTATCTTCTAATTTGCAGTTGACTTGCATGCATGCGGATGGAGACTTAAAGAGTGCATGCATCATTAAATAATGCTTGGATGGCATGCACGAAGGTGGCCTTTGGCCTCGGTGGCCCTTCTGGACCTAATAATGATGCCCTAGATCTTCTATGGATGGCATCAGTCCTTAGCTGATTCCCTAGCTGTCAGTAACCGCTCGAACCCACAGGAATCACATAGGTTAGCGGTTTTTGGCCTCAAGGCCTAATCGGGAGAGGACATTACAATTTTTGAGTGAAAGAATCATAACCATCTATTGACCTTGCATGAAGTCTATCAAACCATTCTTGGGCATCTCCTTCTAAGGATGACATAAGGGCTCTCATATAGACAACTTCTTCTTCAGCACCATATGCTTCGATATAATTCCAAACTGCTTCAATTTGCTCTTCAACAGGGATTGCAGATGAACCATTGAACTTTGGAAGTTTATCAATGTATTTTTCAGGCATGTTATGAGGTGCACCTTGAATTTGTGAGAAATCAAACGGAGATGGCCTGGTTCTGTTTCCAAAACACCTAGTAGCTGGGCTACTTTTGTTCCTGAGCAGTTTTTTGAGCCAACCCTTTACTATGAGATTAGCAGATGATGAGCCACCAGTTGATGATCTCCCACTTTCAGCAGATCCAAAGTATCTAGATTGACCAATTTTATGCCATGACTGAGCCTCATGACCCCAGATTTGATGACTGATTTAGCCATTCTTTCATGACCCAGAGCAAAGATTGTTTTAGTGCCCATGATATGTAGCAATGACAGTTCCAGTGATCTTCAATTTGGTTTCAGATCCAGTGTAGGTATATGACCTAGGTGATATTATGGTTTGTGCATATGGGTTTTGATGTTGCTTTGTTACCTATTTTAGCAGTGAGACTCAGTTGATTTTTATGTTGGCAGTACTTTTTCTTTGCTTGGAATCTAAAGTAAATGATCTAGTTGTTTTGACCGAGAGATTCTTTTGTATACTCATTGGCCTTGCCCTACTCCTAGGATGGATTTGGTCTTTTCCCTCTAGTGACATAACTTGTTAGTCTTGGCATCATTTTCACGGTTTCCGTCCATCTGTTGCCTTTCCATGCTGATTGATTATCATTGACTTGTAATTTGACTAGTAACATCTAGGATAAACCCCACCTTCACCTCTATGTTAGAATAGGTTGTTAGGCTTTTTACAGTTTAAACTTTATTCAATATGATCTATGATCTTATCTGAGAGAATAACATGCACAACAATAATCACAAGAGACAATAGACACACAGATTTTCCTTGGGGAAACCATAAAAGAGAAAACCCTGTAACTTCTTCAGAGATAGAATGAGCACCAGTATAAAAAGTAAAACCCAAAATTATAAAGATGATCTTCGACAGTTGCTCTCTCTCTCACTTGTGCGAGCTAGTCCTCTCTCTCTCATGTGCTATTGATGAGTGAGTGTGTGAAAATAGAGAGTCACACACTCTATTTATACCTTTTTTCCACTTGACATTTTCCCTACAGGGCCGACTTCTCTAGGAGAGTCTAATAACCCTAATATAACTTAACTGAGGGGTCTAATGCCCCGACATACAATGGAGGGTTAACCTTAATGAATTTACATGACTTAATTACATTAATGACTCTCCTGATCGGAGGAACAAACATCTTTGTCGGGGTACAATAAAATACAACATGAAATATAGAAGTGAATATCGTCCGAAGTTACAATTACATTAACACTCCCTCTTGACACATACATTAATACATATAGGCACAAGTCTTCAACGCTAGATCATCATCGTCACTGCTGCTGTTGTTCTCATCATCTCGATCAAATGTTGCTATCTCTCGAATCTACTCGTCATAGGAAGTTCTATAGAGCCAACCCTTTTTTCATGCTAGATGTAGGCCTAACCTCCATGTAGGTCTTCAAAGCAATCAACCCATCCTCACCTGTCACAAAAGGTCATCTACATATAATAGTAGTATCACTGGGTTCCCTTTCTCAACCTTGTAGTAAAGGTTGGAGTCCGCTTTACTCTTGGTAAAGCCCAAACTAGTTAGGAAGCTGTCCATCTTGCCGTACCATGTCCTGGGCTCCTGCTTCAATCTGTACAAAGCTTTCTTTAATTTGCACACATGAGTCTCCCTGTCATGTGTCTCAAATCCGAGTGGTTGCTCCACATACACTTCCTCTTCCACTACACTATTCAAGAATGTTGTCTTGACATCCATCTGGTGTATCTTCCATTTCATCACTGTAGCCAGAGAAAGTACTATTTTGATGGAAGTGTATTTGTCTACGGGTGCAAAAGTCTCCTCATAATCTATCCCTTCCTTCTGGGAGAATCCACATGCCACAAATCTCACTTAATATTTCTCTATGTTGCTATCTGCAGCATGCTTGATCTTGTAGATCCACTTGGAAGTCACAACAGACTTCCCTTCTGTTCTCGAGACCACATCCGAGACATCATTATTCTTGATCGACTGGAATACCTCGATCATTACATCCTTCCATTCTTTCTTGTCTGCTACTTCCTCATAGCTGGAAGGTTCCTTGTTAATGATGTCGCACAACAGGGCTACATAACTGGAGTATGACCTAGGTTGTAACACCCCGGTTTTGACCCCGTTTGCATTAAATGTATATCGTGTATATATTGTAATTAATCATGGTGTGGAGCTAAAGGAAAAAACCCCACCATTGATTTAGCGTTTTATGTTTCGACTATTAAAAATCGTTGTCGATGGTATTTTGTGTTAGTCGACACATTATAATTTTGGACATCATGTAAATATACAATTTAATTAAAAACCCGAAACCAACTATGTCAATGCAACAAATAATGAGATGGGGGCATGATTTCCTAAGGGTAAGGGGGGGGAAATATTCAAACCTTTGGGCCAATGGGGAAAAGCCAAATGTCCATGAAAGAACCCATCAAACTGTCAACTACCTTTCTTGTCTTTTCCCCAATCATTTATTATTGCCAGAAGTTGGTTGAGTTGGTTATTGCATGGGATGGGCAAGGTATGACAACCCAAATTCGAATTGTAGAAGCCATCAGTTTTTGGGAAATGCGTTTTGACTCCTTGGGCAAGTAAAAACCCAAAAACTTATGCCATTCTACCATGCTTTCATGTTTTCATGTTTTCACCACCATTTTTCCTTCATGTGGAGCTCTGGGAGGCAGCTGGAACTTCCTGTGTGTGAAACCATTCACGTTTTTGTTGTTACCTCATTTTGCTCAGGCTGGGAAATCATTTTCTAGTTATTATCAGTGGCTGAGTTTCCTTTCCCATGTTTTTGCTGCAGTTTTCTCGATTGTTTCCAAGATGGAAATCGTTTTCTGGCAATGCCCAGTAAGGGGAAGAAGAGACCCACGATTTTGGGTGTTGTTGAGTCTGTTTTGGCCACGTTAGGGCCAAAACGTCTTTGGAAATCGAATTGCTGTTAGGGGGCTGTTTTACCCATCCTGGCAATTCGTTTTTGTTGCCCATACTATTTTTCTTCAAACCCAGAAATCGTATTGTGTTGTGGGTGCATCTTTTGGCTTTGGTCGGCATTGAATTGGGAGTGGAAATGGGGTCTGAGTTTGCTTGATAAACCTAGTGTGTGCAGGAGCCTCATAGACAGAGCTAGAGGGTTGGCTTTTTTCTTTGCACCCCTTGAATAGCACTGGAAGTGAAGGCATAGCCCGAGGGACTATGTAGCAGAGAAGGGGACGCTTCCTTGTGTTGGGTGTGTGTGGATGTTTTAGAATCCATGCTAGTTCTGGGGTAGGTGTCCATAGCTCTTCAGTGAGCCCACTAGCTTAGCAGCCAACTTTTCCAGCTCCTCGATGGCTTGATAAATCGAACTGTGTTGGTTTGGCTGAGTTGTGTATCCTTGGCTACGTGTAAGCCTGCTAGTTTCCCCTTATTCCTTGTGGAATCATGCCCAGCTCGGGGGTGGCAATGTTCTTGTGTGATTGATGAGCACACTAGCCTATGGTTGGGTAGAACGTTGCAGTGATGTAGCTGGTTGCGGGACAAGCTTCTGTTAAAGATAAGTATCTTCTTGTGCTTAAACCCTTGTAACTGTATTTTTTTGTAAACGAACATGATGAATGCTTAAATGTGTGAATGATATGTAAATGCTTCCATTGTATATTGAACGTTTATGCAACTGTGTATGTTTATTTCCAATGCATTTTTATATCATGTTTATGAGTCTAGTTTGCTCGGATTAGATAGCTAGCAACTATGTTAGTCGCGTCCTCTCTGCCGAGTAGAGGGGTGGGGATGTGACATAGGTCTTTTCCTTTCTCTGTGTATTCCTTCTGGAGCACCATATCTCTCTGCATTTAGGATAGCCTCTCGTACCCATGCTAGTTTCCTCTTGTAAGAATTCTTCTTACGGGGTGGATCTACAGGTTCTTGAGGTTCTTTAATTTCTCGATCTTCTTATGGAGTTGCCTCATTCATTGTTGTATCTCGGATCCTGGGTACTTCTGGTTCTTCAATGTCTTCAATTGGTAGTTTTCTGGATTTGTTGCAAGCTGAGTCTTCATCAAAAGTCACGTCCCTGCTGATATCGATCTTCTTATAGCTTGGAAAATATATTTTGTAGGCCTTTGAGTTTTCACTATATCCCACAAATATGCTCTTCTTTCCTGAAGGGTCTAACTTTGTTCTTTTCTCCTTTGGAATGTGTATGTACATGGGGCAACCAAATATCTTGAGATGGATGACTTATGTTTTCTCGCCAGAGAAAGTTTCTTTTGGTGTCTTATTTTCCAGTACTCTGTGTGGAGTACGATTTTGTACATACATGGCTGTTCTTGCAGCTTCTGCCCATAGATGCATGGGAAGATCCTAATCATGAAGCATTGCCCTTGCTACTTCCATAATCGTTCTATTCTTCCTCTCTGCAACTCCATTTTGTTGTGGATTGTATGGAGTGGGTATGTATAAATCAGAAGATATTCTTAATCCCCGACTCTCTGTATAATTCCTTGAGTTCTATTTATGTGAATTCTCCGCCATTGTCTGATCGAAAGGTCTTGATTTTCTTTTCTATGTGGTTCTCCACTAGGGCTTTGAATTCCTTAAATTTGCTGAATACTTCATCTTTGCTCTTCAAGAAATATATCTAGGTCTTCCTAGAAAAATCATCAATGAAAGAAACATAATATACATACCCACCGAATGAACTGGATGACATTGGGCCGCATACATCAGAGTGGATTACTTCCAAGATTCCTTTTTCTTTGCTCTCGCTACTTGGAAATGTCTTTTTTATGTTCTTTCCCTTCGCACATCCTTTGCAGATGTCTTCATGCTTTGTCTGAATTTCAGGAAGACCATTAACTGCTTTGCTTGCAAGTGATAGTGCTCTATAGTGCACATGTACAAGTCTTCTGTGCAATAATTCACTTGGCTCCATAGAGTTATGGACCACGGCTTGTTTAGGTTGGCCCTTCAGTTTGTATAAGCCTCCCTCTTGTTCTTCAATCAATACTGCATCATTTATGGTATTTCCTTTTGGCCACATAAGAACTTGGCCATCAATAAATGAAACCCTCATACCTTTTGCATCTAATGCAAATATGGAGAGAAGATTCTTCTTGAGTCCTGGTACTTATAGAACATCCTTCATCTTCAAAGATTTTCCAGAGTTTAGCTTGTAAGAGGCTTCACCACTTCCTTCTATAGGGTATTGGTAGTCATCTCCAAGTTTCACCTTGTGAGGTGACTCATGTTCAGATAGATTCACAAAGGATTCTTTAAATTTTGTCATATTCTTGGAAGCCCCACTATCTACAAGCCAATCGTTGCTCCCATGTGAAATAGTACCTGTGAGATCTGAAATCAGAATATATTCTTCATCGCTTGAAGAATCTTCACTGTCTCCTCTGGTTCTCTTCCTAGGAGGTTCATCATCCTCTGCAGTGTGAGCATGATGTCTCTTCTTGTTCTTGTTCTTCTTTTTGTTTTTGGGACAATCTCTGGAAAAGTGTCCCTTTAGATCTCTTCTGGGTCTTCTAAGATTATCCCTTTGATTATGGTGGTGAAGTTTTTCTTTCTTGTGATGAGAGGGCTCCCTTTTGTTGTTCTTGGTGTGTGTTGTGAGAGCTTGGTCTTCATTTCCCATCTTTTCTTCCCGAGCTACAAGTCGAGCTTCTTCTTGCGAGTGTGCCTCCCATAGCCTACTGAAAGTGATTAACTTCCTTCTAACACAAATTCCTTGAGTAAAAGAGTCCCATGACCAAGTGAGACCATTTAAGGTGGTCATCACAACTTCTCCATTCTCTATGTCTTCTCCCATAGCTTCAAGTTGTTCTTCGATTTGAGAAACCCTTGTAAAGTATGACACATCTTTAATGAGAACCTCAAATGGAAATACAGAAGATTTAGATCTTACCTCTTTGAGATGCCTGGACTAGATCTGGAGTTGTTTTTTGCAGTGCTGGTTTTTTGGTTCGGGGTCAAATTAGGGTTTGACTTTCCCAGAGTTTTACCCAACCAAAAATTTCGATCTTGGTCTCTAAATTTTGATTTTGAGGAGGAGAACAATCCTATGCTGGGTTCACTTTAAAATTCCACTTCTATGAAAAGCCTTGATTTCCTACAGTATTGATAGGCCAAAAACTGAAAATCCTCGGAATCAGGTTCTGCTTCGACAGGAAGATGTGCCCTTCAAAGGAGAGTTAGCCTAGCCTCCTTTCCTTGATGATTTGTGGAGAGAGACCCAAAAATTAAGAAGCCCTAGCTTCTGCAACTGCACTATGCCTTCTTCTCAGTTTGCCTCTAATACCGTGTTAGGTTTTTGCAGTTTATTCAATATGATCTAGGATTTTATCTGAGAGAATAACATGCACAACAATAATCACAAGAGACAAGAGACAGATTTTCTTCGGGGAAACAATAAAGGAGAAGGCCCTGTAACTTCCTTAGAGATAGAATGAGCACCAGTAGCAAACGTAAAATGCAAAAGTATAAAGATGATCTTGGACAACTACTCTCTCTCACTTGTGCGAGCTAGTCCTCTCTCTCTCACGCGCTATTGATGAGTGAGTGTGTGTGTTAAAATAGAGAGTCACACTCTCTATTTAGACCTTTTTTCCACTTGACATTTTCCCTACAGGGCCGACTTCTCTAGGAGAGTCTAATAACCCTAATATAACTTAACTAAGGGGTCTAATGCCCCTACATACAATGGAGGGTTAACCTCAATGACTTTACATGACTTAATTACATTAATGACTCCCCTGATCGGAGGAACAAACATCTCCTTCGGGGTACTATAAAATACACCATGAAATATACAAGTGAATATCTTCCGAAGTTACAATTACATTAACATAGGTCTCCATGTATAAAACTGTGTCATGGTGTTGGTTTATGTGATGTTTATCACTGGGAAAGTTTACCTCTAGGTGTTGAACACAAGTAGTCCTACCAAAGAAGTGTTCTTAGATACTAAGGCATTAGAGCTTAAAGTTATTTTAAATGAATGCCATGCCAGCAAAATAAAATTGTCCCTAGTCACTACTGGAAATAAAAAAATAAAGCTAGCTAGTTTCCAAGAGATGAGCACTCATCCATTGTATGGTGTAAGGCTCATTTATCCCCATAGGATATCAGGATGAGGCAAGCCCCTCAAGGCTGAGCCTCAGTCATTTACTAGAAGCCCAGAAGGCTTTCCAGGGCACCTGCTCTTAGAGGCTGACAAGTTATCAATGAAAAATAAAGTTGATGGCTAGAGGATGAGCACTCATTCTTTGTGTAATGTACTACTCATTTGCCCCCACAGGGCAACAGGGAGAGACTGGCCCAAGAAGGTCATGTGTTTGTCATTATCTAGAAGCCCAGAAGGCTTACCAGGGCACTTGCTTTTAGAGGTCAACTGGTGTAATAAATGTTGAGCAAATAAAGTATAAAAAAGGTTTCTTATCTAGAGTCTAGTGAAGCTTTCTCATCATTCCACCCATTTGTGAAACACCGCCATACCCTATTGTTCACCTAGTCCAACTTATGTGTTGTGTGAATCCCCTTATCCTTTAGTCAAGGTGCTTCCATCGTTGAGTTATCAAGTCATCCCTTGGCCTTACATGTTGTTTATGATCCCTTCATCCTTAATTAGCAAAAGAGCACTTGCCTTTAGAGGTCAACTGGTGTAATAAATGTTGAGCAATTAAAGTATAAAAAAGGTTGCTTATCTAGAGTCTAGTCAAGCTTTCTCATCATTCCACCCATTTGTGAGACACTGCCATACCCTATTGTTCACCTAGTCCAACTTATGTGTTGTGTGAATCCCCTTATCCTTTAGCCGAGGTGTTACATCGTTGAGTTATCAAGTCATCCCTTGGCCTTACATGTTCTTTATGATCCCTTCATCCTTAATTAACAAAAGGGCTAAATCTATAAATGAGTATACACTGGAAGTTCTTGTTTTGAAGCAACTAATCATTTTGATTTGGATTATTATATATGTATTGTGCTTATACTTGCCAACAAAATCTAATCATACTTGCGTGTCACTGCTAACATAGATAATTGAGCATGCAAGTCCATTTGTACTTTGCAGTATCATAGTTTAGCACTTGGGTCATCATTTGATTAGTCTTGACTTGGTCAACCTAGTTTTGGCTAGGCCATGAGCAGAATCCAGGACGAGTTATAGAAAAAGGTTTATAGATGATGATTATTTATGGTTTGTAGGTGCTCATTAGACATATTTATGTTTCAAATGGTGTTTTGTTTTGCTGGCTTGTATTATTTCTATGATTATCAACATTTACAGGCTTTATTATTATTATGGTTCTGACATGGATGGGGCCTCTGATGTACCTTTGTGATGGATGATTGGTGTATGAGTACTCATTCCTAGTTGATTTGGACTTTCCGAGTCCATTGGTGCAATTGGTTTTCAATTTCGGGCAGTTACAAGACATACATTGGTCTCTTGGCCTTTTTGCAGCAGTTTTACCTGGGGAAAATGGAAATAAAACACAATGTGGAAAAACTTAAGATCTCCTAGGGCGATAGAGGGAATCTTGGGGTGCAGCCAGTCGATTATACCATCCTACCATGGTCCCAGATTCCATCCGTGCAGTCATTTGGTTTCAGTTTTTGGTCTCCTGTGAGATATTGACTGTTTTAGGTCCCCAAGGCAACATTTTAATAATATAAAATGGCGAATGAGGAAATCGATTTGGGCAATTGAGGCAAAGAAATTGCATGGAATTGGTTTGAGGCACAGTGTTTGGGTCACATTCATCATCCGACATCAACTTCACTTCGCTTGGGGTCCACATATCCATGATTTATGCAGTTGGAGGGTGTTTTGATGTATTTTAAGGGAAATACCCTAGTGAATTTTATCACTCCTTTATATTATTTGTCTTCACACCTTGTTGTTGTGCCGATTGAGCCATGCCAGTGAAGGATAACATAACCTCCTAGCCCCACCATGTGCTAATGTGTGGTTATTAGTCATATTTTATGTGGTACGCCCCTCATCGAGCAGTTCTAGCGATGCGCCCCTTATATTTGTGAGTTGATTCATTTGAGATGCATCCGGCTAATCTTAGACATAGATTAGGATGATTTTATCTTATCATCTTGACCCTTGACCTTTTTGGATCTAGGTTTTATGTACTTGAGAGATCTATATATTGGGATGCTCTCTCATTTGGAAAGGGACTTTTGGCTCTGAAATTATTGAATACAAGAAATTTTTGTAGAAATCTCTTGGGAGCTTTGTGAATGTCGTGGATGTGATTGTTATGCCTCTTGCTTAGACATTTCAGTGGATCTTGCATGCAAACACTATTTTTCTGAGAGGGTCGTACCCATATTTTTGCAGGTAGCGATTTAGAGGAGGAGATTGCTAGGGCAACTTGTATCGTCTTGCAGTCAAATCGCCTCATGTTCAGGGAGTGATCAATTGCTACTTTGTGCATTGAATCTTTTTTTGTGGATGATGTACATAGTTTATCTTTATCATCAACGAACAATTCTAACTTCGGTAGATTGATTTTGTAGGTGGAGACGAGGGGGCACACTTCCGCATTTGGGCGTTGTTGCCGCCTAATTCACACTTTAAGGTGCAGGAAAGTCACAACCTACTATGTGTGTCCTTGGGGGCAAGTGAGAGCTGGGGACCACTGTCACCTCAGTCCGCAACTCCTCCGTTTAGGCAAGATCCCAACAGAGCCAAAGGGGGTAGTCCCTATGGAAAGACTATGTTCCAGGTTTATTAATTAATTAAGGATTAATTAAAGGGATCGTTTACAGGATGAGGCTAAGACCTTATATTAAACAAGACTAGTGCCTAGATAATGGAGTCAAAAATAAGTTACCAGTTTACAAGATTACTAAAAATAAAACAATTTAGAGATTTAAGCTATGATTGAACTTATGGTTTAAGTGTTTAACAATGAAATATATGAATAAACCAAATAAGGAAACAAAACTTTCAACAATGTACAGATTGTCTACCAATATGAATCATGAACCAGATTTACAAAAATGCTATGAATGAGAGTTATTAAACCAACAGTAAATTAAAAGTATGGATAGAACTTAAACAGCTAAGCATTTACCACATGACCATTTGCAGAATCGAAAGCAAATAAATGTACTGAGAAATAAAGTGCTGGAAGTAAAAAATTGTAGTACGGATTGTAGTAAAAGAATGCTTGAAATAAATGTGTTGTAGAACCGATTTTGAAGTGCTTCTTGGTTTATTTTAGTTAATTTTATTAATGTTGTTCTTCTTGGATTAAGTTGTAGATCAGGTGGTGTGACTACCCCGATCTAGTTCTTATCAAACCGAAGAGGGATTGCTGTTGCACTCAACAGGTGGGAGCAAAGCCCACCCTTAGCTCACAGGTGAAACCCCAATGGCCCGGTGCTCACAAGGAGGATGACGAAGCGCCTAGAGACCCCCTCGGTCTACTACCCCTTGCAGCTTCTGAGTCACTGTTTTTAATCAGCTTGAAAATCTCTAGATGGATGCCTATTAAACTAGGACTTCCCTTTCCCCTGGTCGTATCTCGGAGTACCCCGGAGGGTGATAACCGAGTAGAGGAGCAGGAAATAGAGAAGCTTTATTGGTTAATTTTATGGGTTAATTTTAAGTCTTGGGTGATTAAGATGCAATGTAGATTTTAAAGTGATCACCAAGATGACTTGGGAAATACAGTGTTTGATTGTAGATTGTAGTACAAGAAAAAGAAAATTAGTCTAATTACCTAAGCCCCCACTTCCCCTATTTTTCATATCTAGCTTGAATTCCCTAAAGGGAGATGACAAGTGGATAGAGGATACACAGGTTTAATGGGTTGTATGATTACTTTAACAGAAAAATAAAATTTGCATAAACAGAAAAAACTTAAGCAAATATTAGCCTACTTCCTACTCTACTTCCTACTCTATTTATTATAGATTACAAAAGCTTCTAAGCTTTGAAGAATACCCCAAGAGACTCTCTTTGGGGTTTACAATAATCAGAAAAATATGGAAAAGAGGTGAGGATTGGAACCCCTTTTGTGCCGGTTGAAGTTGAGGAAATTTTGTGTCTTTTTCGGCATCAACTCTTCTTTACTTATGCACAACCTGTCAAAAAACCAGCGAGCTATTCTTCGCTGCAAATCACATAAAACATTAAAATTTGCTATTAAAATACTAGTACCAAATTTACAATTTTTTACATAAAAATCTGAGTTAAAAAAAAAGACAGACAAATATTTTTTACTACTCTGAGCGCTCCGCGTTCTGTCCTCAATCCTTTGAGGTCAGACGTGGGATACCACGATTAAGTTCAAAGTGTAAATAAATATAAGCTGAAATCGATACAATTACAAATTTACAAAAAAATTTCTGAATGTAATAAGTGACAGTAATATGGTATTTAGAGGGCTGGAAAATGAGTTTTCAGCCACCTAAATGAGGTGAAAATAGCAGAAATAAAAGGGTAAACTAATATATAAGAGGTTAGTGGCTTAAAACAAGGGTTATATTCACTAAACAGTGAATAAAACCCAGTTTTAAACAGGCTGAAAGTAGATGGCCGAATTGAAAATATTGCCGGAATGATGTTTGGAGAGACCTCCTTGCTTGGATAACCTGCAAATATAATCTATACCTGCAAAATATTATAATCCTAGAGATGAATACCTAACAATTCCTGCAAAACACTTTGAAAGAAATGTTAAATCATTCATAAGAAAGAGTAAAAACACTTTTACTCTTCAATCTCTCCACAAAACACTTTGTGGAGAGCTAACTAGAAAATATAATAAATGCAAACAAGACAAACACAAAGTTACCTCAAGAGTAGTAGATCATGAAAAATTTGCAGCATAGTATCCCTCCAAAGAAATTTTATTCAATGGCCCAACTTGGGCAAATCTTCAATACAATGGTAGCAAGAATGAGAGCAAGAAATTCCGGCAGCATAACAATAACATGAATGATCATGATTAATGAGGGAGTGAGACCCTCATTAAATAGTTGAGTTAATCCCCAACTCCTTAAAAGCTCAATGGTTGAGATTAGATCTAGATCTAGGGTTTAATCTCCACCTCTAGATCTAAGTATTTGACATTCTATTCTTCTCAATTAATCTCCACCATTAGATTAATTTTAATCAAAGGCTTAGAAGCTTAATCCATGTCTCAAGTAATACTAACCTTTGGATCTAAGTCTTTGACTTAAAATCCACCATTAGATTAGCTTTTAATTAAAATGGAAAAATCATGGGCCAAGGTGGACGCCCCCCTCTAAACTTGGCGGCTCCTCCAAAAATGGCGTCTCCAATAATGATGTAAAACGTGGGCAAAAGATAGATAGCACCCATCTCCATTGTAGCGCCCTTTCTAAATGCATTAGCGTCCTCTTAATATGTGCTGGTGCCCTTCTAAAATGGTGACGCCCATCAAAATAGCACCCCCTCTAATTTGGCATTGACTTTCTCATATGTGGCGCCGCACCTCTATCTTTAGCGTGGGCCCTTTTATATGTTAGCGCTTTCCTCTATTTTGATGTCCATTGTAATGGTAGCGCCCTCCACTATATACATTAGCGCCTCTACTATCTTGTAGCGTGACCTCCAATTTTGCTAATGCGCCTACCTTATGGTAGCGCCCACCTCTTTTAAATGGCAGCGCCTTCATCTTATAATACCCCATTATTATTTAGTGGGTTTTCTTCCTTATGGTAGTGCCTACCTCATTTGATGAGGGTCTTGACTTGGAGTCTAGCCATCCCAAAATTATTTTTTAACCTTAGACTTAGGTTAAAATAAATTCACCTTAGATTAAAAATTCTCAATTTAAATTTTTTTAAATTTTTCCAAATTTGACTTAGGAAAAAATTAAAAAATAACTTGAAAAATTAATATCTAGGCCATGGGGGGGTGAAAAACTTTGGTATAAGTTTTCCTAGGCTTAGGAAACCCCAAACCAACTTACCATGGCATTTCTTGATTTTTTACTTCAAAATCAAGAAATGTGAATTTTGTCTTAGGGAAATTAATTAATTCCCTAGGAAAAATAGACCTTGCTTAGACAAAAATGGTCTATCTCCTCAACCACCTGTCAGAAGGACATGGGACTCGAAGCAGTGGCTTAGGGGGTTTCATAGCAATTTATCTTTGCATTCATAGCCCCTATTACAAAATGCCATGCTTGAGCAATTACATTATTACATCAAAATTGAGTTAATTAATCACCAAGGGGTGAAATTAATTAACTAGGAAAAAATTAATAAAAATACAACAATAACACGAAACTCCGCAAGACTCTATACAGATGCCTAGCATGGTCATGAATCACACTTTAAAGCCTTAGCCACCTCATGGAATTGACTGGTAGAACGCCCGTCGCCACTTTGGAGGATTTTGAGTGAAAACCAAACCGATTAAACTCGTTTACACAACAAGATCAATTGGAAAGGGAAAAACACTCGATGAGGGGACTTCCCTAACAACCCGTTCCATGGTGTGGCATCCGTATCATATGACCCATACCAGTACATTAAATTACATTAATTTTCCCACGCAGGGGAGTGGACATTTCGTTTTACAAAGGGGCAATAGCCCTGCAGAAGTGAAAAATCCTCAGATTTTTCTATGGTACAATTATGTACATCCTCATGTACATGGAGTTGCCACCTAGTCGAAGTAGGTGGGCAACATCTGGCTCCAACTAGGGGACATGTGTTCGATCATCGGAGAGCACATGAGAACTCCAGAATCCTGCAACCACAAATTTCTCACCAATAACCAACATAAGGCCTCTAGTAAAAGCAACAAATAAACAATAAACAATATAAATAAATTAAATTGCTATACAAATATGCATAAACAATAAACAAATGAAATAATACAAAACTTTTAAAATACAAGGGAAAGGGTTAGGAATACGTTACAAAGGGTGTCCCTTTGGACACCATGTTGACTCTATGTGTAATAAAGCTTGAGCTGTTGACCATTCCTTGGAATGTTCAATGGCTCACCATCCAAGTGACTCAGGTTGAAAGAATTTAGACCTGCAACTGATCTGATCACATAAGGGCCTAACCATAGGCTGTCAAATTTCCCGTGCTTCCCTGGCTTTTCTTTGCCTTTGTCCCATAGAACAACTGTATCCCCTACTTTGAAGTCTCTCTGTCTCGCTGACTTGTCAAAGGTTTTCTTTGTCTTTTCCTGACTTTTAAAGTTTTAGTCATAAGCATTTCTCCTTATTTCATCCAATTCAACTAACTGGTTTACTCTGTTTTGAAGTGCAGACTCTTCTATGTCAAACTCTCGGAGCAATTGATACACTGGCAGGGTAAGGTGAATCGGCAGCTGAGCTTCTACACCATATACCAACTCAAAATGAATCTTGCCTATAGATGCTTTCTTTGTTATTCTATCAGCCCATAAAGCATGTTTTATCTTGCTGTCCCAAGACCTTTTGTTTTCCCCAACAATTTTCTTGACTATGGTTATTAAGTTTTTGTTACTAGATTCTGCTTGACCATTTCCTTGAGGATAATAATTTGATGCATGAGATAACACTATGCCATATTTTAAACAGAATGCAGACATTTCGGCTGAACAAAAGGCTTTAGCATTATCTGTTACTATCTTTGAAGGCACTCCAAATCTTGTTATTATCCTATCTTCAAGAAAATCCATGACTACCTTTTCATTGGCAGATTTAGTGGGAATGGCTTCAACCCATTTAGTAAAGTAATCTGTAGCGGTTATAATCCATGAAAACCCATTACTTGAATTATCTTTAAACTTCCCTATGAAGTCTAAACCCCACTGCTGAAAAGGTGCTTCTACAACAACTGGCTGAAGGGGAAGGGCAGCTAACTTTTGTTTCCCAGTGAACAACTGACAAGGCTCGCACTTCCTCACAAACTGATGCACATCTGAAAATATGGTGGGCCAGTAATATCCAGCTCTAAGAATCTTATGGGTGGTGGTTCTAGCAGCAAAGTGACCACCACAGAAACCATTATGAAAGTCATCCATTAGTTTTTTAGACCCGTTCTCATCCACACATCTAAGGATAACCCCATCTGGATTTCTCCATCTTAAACCATCTTTAATTAAGATATATTTGGATGCTTTGAGCCTTAAGGCTCTTCTCTTGTGACCAACAAGGTGACTTGGGCAAGTTAAGTTTTTAAGGTAAAAGATGATATCAGAATACCATTCAACCTGCTCAAGTTTTAACAAATCTGGGGATGATTCTGGAATATCAATCTCGCAAACCATGTTCTGATCAACCAAACCTAAAGCCTTCTCATTACCTTCCGTTAACATCTTAGCTAATCCTTGTCCTTTGATTAGTTTAGTGGGCCTTGTTGCCCACCTATTTCGACTAGGTGGCAACTCCATGTACATGAAGATGTACATAGTTGTACAAGTCATACCTTGGAAAAATCTGAGGATTTTTTTCGCTTCTGCAGGGCAATTGCCCCTTTGTAAAACGAAACGTCCGCTCCCCTGCGTGGGAAAATTAATGTAATTTTATGTGCTAGTGTGAGTCATATGATATGCATGCCACACCATGGAACTGGTCGTTAGGGAAGTCCCCTCATCGAGTGTTTTTTCCCTTTCCAATTAATCTTGTTGTTTAAACGATTTTAATTGGTTTGGTTTTTCACTCAAAATCCTCCAAAGTGGTGACGGGCGTTCTAACAGTCAAGTCCATGGGGTGGCTAAGGGTTCAAAATGTTATTCGTGACCATGCTAGACATTTGTATAGAGTCTTGCGGAGTTTCGTTATGTTGTTGTATTTTTATTTATTTTTCTAGTTAACTAATTTCACCCCTTGGTGGTTAATTAATTAAATTTTGATGTAATAATGTAATTGCTCAAGCACTGGCATTTTGTAATAGGGGCTATGAATGCAAGGTAAATTGCTATGAAACCCCCTAAGCCACTGCTTCGAGTCCCATGTCATTCTGATAAGGGGTTGAGGAGATAGACCATTTTTGGCTAATCAAGGTCTATTTTTCCTAGGGAATTAATTAATTTCCTTAAGTCGAAAATTCATATTATTTGATTTTGAAGGAAAAAATCAAATAATGCCATGGTAATTTTGTTTGGGGGTTGCCAAGCCTAGGAAAATTTATTTCAAATTTTTCCGCCCCCCCTTGGTCAAAATATGTCTGAAGATCTCCTAAGTGGGGCCTCCCTCTTGTCTTAATAAAAGATAAAAAATAAAAATAAAAAATTAAAGATCAAGAATTAAAAAATTAAAAAAAATAAAAATTAAACATTACATTAAAAATTAAAATTAAAGTAAAAGATTAAATATATAAAATAAATAAATAAATAAATAAATAAAAGATAAAAATAAAAGAATAAAAAAGATAAAAGTTTAAAAAAGATTTAAAATAAATGAAAGAATAAAAAGATAGAAATTATAAAAAGTAAAAGATAAAATAAAAAGATTAAAAGATTTAAAAGTAAAAAGATAAAAATAAAAAATAAAAGATTAAAAGATTTAAAAGTAAAAAGATAAAAAATAAAAGATTAAAAGATTTAAAAGTAAAAAGATAAAAAATAAAAAGTAAAAGATTAAAAAATTAAAGATAAAATTAAAAATAATAAAATTAAAAATTGAGTCAAAGGAGGCCCCACTTGAGTCATGGAAACCCTAGATCTAAGGGTTAAGCTTTATTGTGACATGGATTAAGCACTCTGGCCATTGATTAAAAAATAATCTAAGGGTGTGGATTAATTGAGAAGAATGGAAAGTCAAATACCTAGATCTAGTGGTGGAGATTAAACCCTAGATCTAGATCTAATCTTAGCCATTTATCTTCAAAGGGTTGGGGTTTGCCTCAACTATATAATGAGGGTCTCACTCCCTCATTAGACAATCATTGATACTATTGTTATGCTGCCGGAATTTCTTGCTCTGATTCTTGCTACCATTGTATTGAAGATTTGCCCAAGTTGGGCCATTGAATAAAAATTTCTTTGGAGGGATACTATGCTGCAAATTTTTTCATGATCTACTACTCTTGAGGTAACTTTGTATTTGTCTTGTTTGCATTTATTATATTTTCTAGTTAGCTCTCCACAAAGTGTTTTGTGGAGAGATTAAAGAGTAGAAGTGTTTTTACTCTTTTTTGTGAATGATTTAACATTTCTTTCAAAGTGTTTTGCAGGAAGTGTTAGGTATTCATCTCTAGGATTACAATATTTTGCAGGCATAGATTATATTTGCAGGTTATCCAAGCAAGGAGATCTCTCCAAACATCATTCCGACAATATTTTCAATTCGGCCATCTACTTTTAGCCTGTTTAAAACTGAGTTTTATTCACTGTTTAGTGAATATAACTCTTGTTTTAGGGCCCTAACCTCTCATATATTAGTTTACCCTTTTATTTTTGCTATTTTCACATCATTTGGGTGGCTGGAAACTCATTTTCCAGCCCTCTAAATAACATATTACTGTCACTTATCACATTCAGAATTTTTTTTGTAAATTTGTAATTGTATCAATTTCAGCTTATATTTATTTACACTTTGAGCTTAATCGTGGTATCCCACGTCTAACCTCAAAGGATCGAGGTCAGAACGCGAAGCGCTCAGAGTCGTGAAAAATATTTGTCTGTCATATTTTTTTTATGTAAATTTGTAAATCTTGTGCTAATATTTTACAACAGTTTTAGTGTTGTTTCTATGATTTCCAGCGAAGAATAGCTCACTGGTTTTTGACAGGTTATGCACGTTTAAAGGAGAGTTGCTGCCCAAAAGGACACAAAATTTCCTCAAACTTCAACCGACACAAAAGGGGTTCCAATCCTCACCTCTCTTCCATATTTTTCTGATTATTGTAAACCCCAAAGAGAGTCTCTTGGGGTATTCTTCAAAGCTTATAAGCTTTTGTAATCTATAATAAATAGAGTAGGAAGTAGAGTAGGAAGTAGGCTAATATTTGCTTAAGTTTTTCTGTTTATGCAAATTTTATTTTTCTGTTAAAGTAATCGTACAACCCATTTAAACCTGTGTATCCTCTATCCACTTGTCATCTCCCTTTAGGGAATTCAAGCTGGATATGAAAAGCAGGGGAGGTGGGGGCTTAGGTAATTAGACTAATTTTCCTTTTCTTGTACTACAATCTACAATCAAACACTGTATTTCCCAAGTCATCTTGGTGATCACTTTAAAATAAACCTTGCATATTAACCATCAAGATTAAAACTAACTTTTAAAAATTACCAACAACAACTTCCCACATCCTGCTCCTCTACTCGGTTATCACCCTCCGGGGTAGTCCGAGATACGACCAGGGGAAAGGGAAGTCTTAGTTTAATAGGCATCCATCTAGCGATTTTCGAATTGATTAAAAACAGTGACTCGGAAGCTGCAAGGGGTAGTAGACAGAGGGGGTCTCTAGGCGCATCGACGTCCTCTTTGTGAGCACCGGGCCATTGGGGTTTGACCTGTGAGCTAAGGGTGGGCTTTGCTCCCACTTGTTGAGCGCAACAACAATCCCTCTTCGGTTTGAGAAGAACTAGATCGGGGTAGTCACACCACTAGATCTAAAACTTAATCCAAGAAGAACAACATTAATAAAATTAACTAAAATAAACCAAGAAGCATTTCAAAATCGGTTCCACAACACATTTATTTCAAGCACTCTTTTACTACAATACAATACTACAATTTTTACTTCCAGCACTTTATTTCTCAGCACATTTATTTACTTTCGATTCTGTAAATGAGCATGTGGTGGATGTTAACTGCTTAAATCTTTTTCATATTTTAAATTTACTGCTGGTTTAGTAATCTGTATTCATAACGATTTTCTGCTATTTCGCAAGTTTGTTTCATTTTCCCATACATTTATTTTATTTCATTATTGTCTATAATTGTTTGGTTTATTCATATATTTCATTGTTAAACACTTAAGCCATAAGTTCAATCATAGCTTAAATCTCTAGATTGTTTTATTTTTTATAATCTTGTAAAGTGGTAACTTATTTTTGACTCCATTATCTAGGCACTGGTCTTGTTTTATATAAGGTCTTAGCCTCAATCTGTAAACGATCCCTTTAATTAATCCTTAATTAATTAATAAACCTGGAACATAGTCTTTCCATAGGGACTACCCCCCTTGGCTCTGTTGGGATCTTTCCTAAACAGAGGAGTTGCGGACTGAGGTGACAGTGGTCCCCAGCTCTCACTTGCTCCCAAGGACACACATAGCAGGTTGTGACTTTCCTGCACTTTAAAGTGTGAATTAGGCGGCAACAGGCCTGATTTCTAAATCATATTCCAGAATTTTAGCAACCCATCTACTTCTTGGACCTAGGCCTTCTTCTTGAGTTAACACATCTTTAATCGCTGTATTAGGAACATACCCAATTACTTTGGCATACCTTATGAAAATTCTGAAATGCTTAAGAGATTTCACCAAGGCATAAGCCTGTTTTTCTATTAAATGGTATTTTAATTCTGAGTCTCTTAAGATTTTGCTCATGTATGCTATGGGTTGTTCTTGGCCTTGGTCATTTTTCTGTAATAAAACACCAGCAATGGTGTCTTCCGATGCAAAGGAGAAAAGATAGAATTCTTTAGTGTAATCTGGACTGATTAATACGGGAGCTTGACCACATGCATCTTTTATTTGCTGGAAAGCTCTTTTCCCTGTTTCATCCCATTGAAACTTGACATCATTTCTAAGTAACTTATTCAATGGCTTAGTTACTTCTGCTAGATTAGGAATAAATCTCCTAAGTAAATTTATTGTACCAAAGAAAGATTGAAGGCCTTTCTTTGTACTAGGCAAGGGAAGCTTTGAAATTGCTTCAATTCTTTCTGGATCTATTTTGACACCTTCTTTACAAATTATGTGACCCAGTAATTTCCCTTCAGTAACCCCGAAAACTAATTTAGCTGGATTTAACGAGATCCCAAATTCTGTACATCTTTCAAAAACCTGTTTTAGATGCCCTATGTGAGTTTTCCCATCCTTAGAAAAAACCGTTAGATCATTCTGATAAATTTCAATAATTTTTCCAATTAAACCTCTGAAGGCATAATCCATAGCTCTTTGAAAAGTAGCTCCTGCATTAGATAAACCAAAAGGCATCATGATATATTCAAATGTTCCCCATGGAGTAGTAAATGTTGTTTTATGCCTATCTTCTTCTTTAACTCTGACTTGGTTATAACCAGAAAAACCATCAAGCATTGAAATCATACCCGATTCTGTTACTCTTTGCAATAAGCTTTCCATTTTAGGGAGGGGATAATTATCCTTTTTGCATACTATATTCAGATTTCTGAAGTCCGCACATAACCTGATTTGACCATTCTTCTTCCTAACCACTACCAAATTGGAGCACCAAGAAGAATGTCTAGTGTGGGCTATTATTCCAGCTTTCAACATCTTTTGAAGTTCTTGTTGTACTAAGGGAGCCAGCTTAGGATTTATTTGCCTAAGTTTCTGTCTAAAGGGTTTGGCTTCTTCTTTAAGTGGAATAGTATGTTGAATTACATCTTCCTTATAGACTTTAAGTTCATCATATGTGAAGGCCAAAACATCTCTATATTCCCTTAGTAATTTAGTAATTTGTTCTCTTTCTTCTCTAGGTGTCTTTTTGCCAATTTTAACCATTCTAGGTTCCTCATTAGTTCCTATGTTTACCTCTAGGTAATCACTTGGCTTTGTACCTGATTCTTCTTTAGGTTTATGACCATCTTCTTTATCAAATGCCCTTTCTAAAGACACAACTTTTCTAGGGGTTGGATTAAGCTTATGACTTTCTTCTGCATAATAACAACCTTCTTCTTCTTCACTAATGTGAAAGTCAGAAAATTCTCCTATGTTACTCAAAAACTTAATCACTTGTTTATCATCATCAAAGACCTGCCAATTATCTACATTATCTGGAACTGAAGGCCTGAAGATGACTTCCATTTTAACCTCTTCATCTACTAACTCTGGTGGTCTCTGAAAGGTGGAAGCAGCAACTGCAAGTCTATCTGCTTTGGCATTAAGTTCTCTAGGAATCGCAATAAATTCTATGTGGTCAAAACATTGAATAAGATTCAAAATTGCATCCCTATATCTTCTTAATCTTTTTGATTTGCAGGCAAGCTTTTTATTAACTTGTGAGATGATCAAATCTGAATTGCCTTTAACCTCTAACTTCTTAATACCTTTATCTTTACACACCTCTAAACCAAGGAGCAAGGCCTCATACTTAGCCACATTGTTGGTGGCATTAAATTTCAGTCTATAGGAAAAATTGAATTCCTTATGAGAAGGGGATTCAATAACTATGCCTGCACCTTTACCAGCTCTAGAGAAAGCCCCATCAAAATGCATATGCCAAATTTGATTAACTCTTTCATCTTCAGTTGATTCTTCAATAGGTCCTAAAAAGTTAGCCAAAATTGCATAATTTCCCAAGTCATAATTTTTATACTTTAATTCATTACTTGGATTTCTTGGGTCTTCTACATGATGTCGCATTTCCAACTCTCGATTCAATCTAACAAAACTTCCTTCAGGAGTTGGAATGGTGGCGTAAGTTAAGTCCATTTGGATATTTCCTCCTAAGTCTGCTCCAGTTTTTCTTGAAAGTAACATACCCCAAGCATCTGGGACATCTATCACTACTATGTCCATTTCTATTTGAATGTCTGGAAAAGCTGCTAAGTGTACTTGTAAGCCTTTAGTTAAACCACACACTTCAATCTGCTTACTGTCCATTGCACAAATGTTATGATAAGGCCTTGAGATCTTTAGATTTAATTGTTCCATAACTGTTTTAGTCATTACATTTGAACTAGACCCTGAATCTAACATGTAGTTGTGTAGAAGATGATTGTTTACTAACAACGAGAGGTAGAAAGGCTGGTTCTTTTCATTTCCTTTGTCCATACTCTGAAGAATAACAGGTGCATCATTATAGGCTATGGCTTTATTAACATCATTCTGACAAGGTTCCTCTATAGCTTTGAGTAATTTCCCCTTTTGAGAAGGGATCTTCATAAGTTCTGCTACAGGAACCAACATCTTAGCATTATTTAACCATCCTCCTAGATCAATGTTTAATTGTGTATTAGGAGCAATTTGAACAGGAGGGGGAGTAGGTACCTTAGGAATATTGATTGGAGTCTTTTCTTGACTTTGATTCTTCCTACCATTCCTTTGGTAGGTTATTCCTCTATACTTAGAGAAATTTGACACTTGCTACTCATTAGGCTTAGGGCCAAAGGCTGCTTCTGCTACTTCATTTATTGATTCAACGCTTTGACTATTCTTTGCTTGATCCATCCATTCATACATGCCAACATCATACTTTTGCCCACACATATTTACTTGTTCATTCATTTTGTCATTTATGATTTGCTAAAAGACTTGACAAGTGTTTTCTTCATGGAAATCCCCACAAGGCCTACAATACGGAATAGCTTGATGATCAACCGCATTGGTAGATTCTAGAGGATTAGGGGGCCTTTGATCTTGAGGTGGAGGTCGTCTTTGGTTTTGCCACCTATCGTTTGGCTTGTTTGGATGAAAATTATTTCCTCTGTTTCTTTCCAAAGAAACTACCTTGTTTTGTAAGGCTGTCTGGTTTGCCTGCATGGCAGCTAGTTGATTAGCATGATTCAATTCCATTTGCTTAATCAGTTGGGTGAGCTTATCTATGGAGTCACTTTGAGGCTCCTGGTTTTCAAACTTAACCTTTTTAATTTCATTAGTCTTTGAAGAACTACCCCTTGAAAACCCAGGAATATTAGATTTACCAGCAGCTTGCATGTTCTTATCTATCTTGATAGCCTTTTCTTGTGCATCCTTAAGATCTGTAGGTTCCTTATCCCTTATTTGATATTTCATTTCACCTTCAAATGCTTGGATGTAATAAATCAAGAGAGATGCTTCTTTGGGCTTGATGTCTGTAGGTAAACTTTTTACTAAGTCATTAAATCTTTTATTAAATTCATCCATAGTCTCATTTTCTTGCTTTTGACTAGTATGCAGGGCTGCCAACAGGAAATGGTTATCTCTTCTATCACCCCATCTATTATCGAAAGCATCAATGATGGTTTTGAGAGTTTTGAACTTATTATCACTCTGATCTTGAAACCATTCCATAGCATCATCTTCTAAAGATAAAATAAACAGCTTCATCTTAACATCCTCATAGTTATGAGTATGACACCACTTGGCGAGACATTGGTTGAATCTGGTGATGTGAGATTTGGCACTGACGGCATTATTACCTTGAAATGAAGGTAACTTTTCGATAGCTTTCTCTGGCAAATCATGAGGAAAACCAACGATGTCAGAAAAATCACACGGCATACATAAATCATCCATTGGTGTGGGTTGGTTGTTTTGGGCAAACAACAAATGGATATCAGAGACAGCCTCTTCTCCAAGACTTGCAAGGAGTCTACGGGGAGCAAGCCTATTCAACCTCCTCCTATATACCCTTTCAGGTTCGGCGAGGGAGTTGAGTAGACCAACTGAATGGCTCCGGGTAGAATACCTTACTATATTTGAAAGTGGAGTCGCCACTTGGAGAAAAAGATAGCTCTAATATGGATAAACAAATTATTAAAATTAATTAAAAAAAAATTATTAACAGTTTTAAAGAATTCAAAAATTCAAAAATAATAAATTAATTAATTAAGTCGGACCAAGGACAAATGACTTGTCCCCGGCAAGGGCGCCAAAGATGTTGCCGCCTAATTCACACTTTAAGGTGCAGGAAAGTCACAACTTGCTATGTGTGTCCTTGGGGGCAAGTGAGAGCTGGGGACCATTGTCACCTCAGTCCGCAACTCCTCCGTTTAGGCAAGATCCCAACAGAGCCAAGGGGGGTAGTCCCTATGGAAAGACTATGTTCCAGATTTATTAATTAATTAACGATTAATTAAAGGGATCGTTTACAGGATGAGGCTAAGACCTTATATAAAACAAGACCAGTGCCTAGATAATGGAGTCAAAAATAAGTTACCAGTTTACAATATTACTAAAAATAAAACAATTTAGAGATTTAAGCTATGATTGAACTTATGGCTTAAGTGTTTAACAATGAAATATATGAATAAACCAAATAAGGAAACAAAACTTTCAACAATGTACAGATTGTCTACCAGTATGAATCATGAACCAGATTTACAAAAATGCTATGAATGAGAGTTATTAAACCAACAGTAAATTAAAAGTATGGATAGAACTTAAACAGCTAAGCATTTACCACATGACCATTTGCAGAATCGAAAGCAAATAAATGTACTGAGAAATAAAGTGCTGGAAGTAAAAAATTGTAGTACGGATTGTAGTAAAAGAATGCTTGAAATAAATGTGTTGTAGAACCGATTTTGAAGTGCTTCTTGGTTTATTTTAGTTAATTTTATTAATGTTGTTCTTCTTGGATTAAGTTGTAGATCCGGTGGTGTGACTACCCCGATCTAGTTCTTCTCAAACCGAAGAGGGATTGCTGTTGCGCTCAACAGGTGGGAGCAAAGCCCACCCCTAGCTCACAGGTCAAACCCCAATGGCCCGGTGCTCACAAGGAGGACGACGAAGCGCCTAGAGACCCCATCGGTCTACTACCCCTTGCAGCTTCCGAGTCACTGTTTTTAATCAGCTTGAAAATCTCTAGATGGATGCCTATTAAACTAGGACTTCCCTTTCCCCTGGTCGTATCTCGGAGTACCCCGGAGGGTGATAACCAAGTAGAGGAGCAAGAAATAGAGAAGCTTTGTTGGTTAATTTTATGGGTTAATTTTAAGTCTTGGGTGATTAAGATGCAATGTAGATTTTAAAGTGATCACCAAGATGACTTGAAAAATACAGTGTTTGATTGTAGATTGTAGTACAAGAAAAGGAAAATTAGTCTAATTACCTAAGCCCCCACTTCCCCTGTTTTTCATATCCAGCTTGAATTCCCTAAAGGGAGATGACAAGTGGATAGAGAATACACAGGTTTAATGGGTTGTGTTGCCGCCTAATTCACACTTTAAGGTGCAGGAAAGTCACAACCTGCTATGTGTGTCCTCGGGGGCAAGTGAGAGCTGGGGACCACTGTCACCACAGTCCACAACTCCTCCGTTTAGGCAAGATCCCAACAGAGCCAAGGGGGGTAGTCCCTATGGAAAGACTATGTTCCAGGTTTATTAATTAATTAAAGATTAATTAAAGGGATCGTTTATAGAATGAGGCTAAGACCTTATATAAAACAAGACCAGTGCCTAGATAATGGAGTCAAAATAAGTTACCACTTTACAAGATTACAAAAAAAAACAATTTAGAGATTTAAGCTATGATTGAACTTATGGCGTAAGTGTTTAACAATGAAATATATGAATAAACCAAATAATTATAGACAATAAGGAAATAAAACATTCAACAATGCACAGATTATCTACCAGTATGGATCATGAACCAGATTTACAGTATGGCTAAAAATGCTATAAATGAAAGTTATCAAACTAGCAGTAAATTAAAAGTATGGAAAGAACTTAAGCAGTTAAGCATCTACCACATGACCATTTACAAGATTGAAAGTAAATAGATGCAACTGCAAAATAAAGTGCTGAAATAAAAAAATTGTAGTGCGGATTGTTGGAAATAAAGAGTGCTTGAAAATAGAAGATGTTGTAGAACCGGTTTTGAATTGTCTCTTGGTTTATTTTAGTTGATTTTATTAAAGTTGTTCTTCTTGGATTAAGTTTTAGATCCGGTGGTGTGACTACCCCGATCTAGTTCTTCTCAAACCGAAGAGGGATTGCTGTTGCGTTCAACAGGTGGGAGCAAAGCCCACCCCTAGCTCACAGGTCAAACCCCAATGGCCCGGTGCTCACAAGGAGGACGTCGATGCGCCTAGAGACCCCCTCGGTCTACGACTCCTTGCAGCTTCCGAGTCATTGTTTTTAATCAATTCGAAAATCGCTAGATGGATGCCTATTAAACTAAGACTTCCCTTTCCCCTGGTCGTATCTCGGAGTACCCCGGAGGGTGATAACCGAGTAGAGGAGCAGGATGTGGGAAGTTGTTGTTGGTAATTTTTAAAGGGTAGTTTTAATCTTGATGGTTAATATGCAAGGTTTATTTTAAAGTGATCACCAAGATGATTTGGGAAATAAAGTGTTTGATTGTAGATTGTAGTACAAGAAAAGGAAAATTAGTCTAATTACCTAAGCCCCCACTTCACCTGCTTTTCATATCCAGCTTGAATTCCCTAAAGGGAGATGACAAGTGGATAGAGGATACACAGGTTTTAATGGGTTGTACGATTACTTTAGCAGAAATTTAAAACTTGCATAAACAGCAAAAAAAACTTAAGCAAATATTAGCCTACTTCCTACTCTACTTCCTACTCTATTTATTATAGATTACAAAAGCTTCTAAGCTTTGAAGAATACCCCAAGAGACTCTCTTTGGGGTTTACAATAATCAGAAAAATATGGAAAAAGAGGTGAGGATTGGAACCCCTTTTGTGCCGGTTGAAGTTGAGGAAATTTTGTGTCTTTTTGGGCATCAACTCTTCTTTACTTATGCACAACCTGTCAAAAACCAGCGAGCTATTTCTCGCTGAAAATCACAGAAAAAACACTAAAATGCTGTTAAAACATTAGTACCAAATTTACAATTTTTTACATAAAAATCCGAGTATAAAAAAGACAGACAAATACTTTTTACTACTCTGAGCGCTTCGCGTTCTGTCCTCGATCCTTTGAGGTCAGACGTGGGATACCACGATTAAGCTCAAAGTGTAAATAAATATTTGCTGAAATGATAAAATTACAAATTTACAAAAAAATTTCTGAATGTAATAAGTGACAGTAATATGTTATTCAGAGGGCTGGAAAATGAGTTTCCAGCCACCCAAATGATGTGAAAATAGCAGAAATAAGAGGGTAAACTAATATATAAGAGGTTAGGGCCTTAAAATAAGAGTTATATCCACTAAACAGTGAATAAAACTCAGTTTAAAACAGGCTGAAAGTAGATGGCCGAATTGAAAATGTTGCCGGAATGATGTTTGGAGAGGTCTCTTTGCTTGGATAACCTGCAAATATAATCTATGCCTTCAAAATATTATAATCCTAGAGATGAACACCTAACAATTCCTGCAAAACACTTTGAAAGAAATGTTAAATCATTCATAAGAAAGAGTAAAAACACTTTTACTCTTTAATCTCTCCACAAAACACTTTGTGGAGAGCTAACTAGAAAATATAATAAATACAAACAAGACAAATACAAAGTTACCTCAAGAATAGTAGATCATCAAAAGTTTGCAGCATAGTATCCCTCCAAAGAATTTTTATTAAAATAGCCCAGCTTGGGCAAATCTTCAATACAAGGTAGCAAGAATATGAGAGTAAGAAGAAGAATTTTTCGGCAGCATAACAATAGCATGAATAATTGTGATTAATGAGGGAGTGAGACCCTCATTAAATAGTTGAGGCAATCCCCAATCTCTTGAAGATAAATGGTTGAGATTAGATCTTGATCTAGGGTTTAATCTCACCCACTAGATCTAGGTATTTGCCTTTCTATTATTCTCCATTAATCTCCACCCTTAGATTAATTTTTAATCAATGGGTGAGAAGCTTAATCCATGCACCAAGTATTCTCCATCTTTAGATCTAGGTTTCTGATTTAAAACTGACCCTTAGATGAGCTTTTAGGTAAATGGAAAAATCAAAATAGAGTGGGCCCTCTCCATTGACTCAATTTTTAATTTTATCTTTAATTGTTTACTTTTAAATCTTTTAATCTTTTACTTTTTATTTTTATCTTTTTACTTTTAAATCTTTTAATCTTTTACTTTTTATTTTTATCTTTTTACTTTTAAATCTTTTAATCTTTTATTTTCAAGTTTTAATCTTATATATTTTTTATTTTTTAATCTTTTATTTTCTATTTTCTATTTTGTATTTAATTTTTGATTTTTGATTTTTAATTTTTAATTTTTAATTTTTTAATTTTTAATTTTTGATCTTTAATTTTTTAGTTTTTAATTTTTAATTTTTATTTTTAAAATTTTAAAATTTTTGATCTTTAATTTTTTAATTTTTAATTTTTAATTTTTAATTTTTTAAGACAAGAGGAGCATCCCGCTTGGGAAATCTTCAAAAATTTATTTTTGACCATGGGGGGGTTTATTTAAATAAAAATTAACTATGATTAGCCACCTCCTAAACTTAATTAGCATGGCCTTATTTGATTTTTTCCTTCAAAATCAAATAATTTAATTTTTTGACTTAGGGAAGTTAATTAATTCCCTAGGGGAGATAGACCCCTTCTGACCAAAATTGGTCTATCTCTTCAACCCCTTATCAGAATGACATGGGACTCGAAGCAGTGGCTTAGGGGGTTTCATAGCAATTTTCCTTGCATTCATAGCCCCTATTACAAATTGCCAGTGCTTGAGTAATTACATTATTACATCAAAACTGAGTTAATTAACCACCAATGGGTGAAATTAATTAACTAGCAAAAATTAAAAAAAATACAACAACATAACGAAACTCCGCAAGACTCTATACAAATGTCTAGCATGGTCACGAACAACATTTTGAATCCTTAGCCACCACATGGACTTGACTGTTAGAACGCCCGTCACCACTTTGGAGGATTTCGAGTGAAAAACCAAACCAATTAAAATCGTTTACACAACAAGATTAATTGGAAAGGGAAAAAACACTCGATGAGGGGATTTCCCTAACAACCAGTTCCATGGTGTGGCATCCATATCATATGACTCATACTAGCACAAAGAATTACATTAATTTTCCCACGCAGGGGAGCGGACATTTCGTTTTACAAAGGGGCAATTGCCCTGCAGAAATGGAAAAATCCTCAGATTTTTCCAAGGTATAATTTGTACAATTATGTACATCGTCATGTACATGGAGTTGCCACCTAGTCGAAATAGGTGGGCAACAAGTTGTATGATTACTTTAACAGAAAAATAAAATTTGCATAAACAGAAAAAACTTAAGCAAATATTAGCCTACTTCCTACTCTACTTCCTACTCTATTTATTATAGATTACAAAAGCTTCTAAGCTTTGAAGAATACCCCAAGAGACTCTCTTTGGGGTTTACAATAATCAGAAAAATATGGAAAAGAGGTGAGGATTGGAACCCCTTTTGTGCCGGTTGAAGTTGAGGAAATTTTGTGTCTTTTTGGGCATCAACTCTTCTTTACTTATGCACAACCTGTCAAAAAACCAGCGAGCTATTCTTCACTGCAAATCACATAAAACACTAAAATTTGCTATTAAAATACTAGTACCAAATTTACAATTTTTTACATAAAAATCTGAGTATATAAAAAAAAAGACAGACAAATATTTTTTACTACTCTGAGCGCTTCGCGTTCTGTCCTCGATCCTTTGAGGTTAGACGTGGGATACCACGATTAAGCTCAAAGTGTAAATAAATATAAGCTGAAATCGATACAATTACAAATTTACAAAAAAATTTCTGAATGTAATAAGTGACAGTAATATGGTATTTAGAGGGCTGGAAAATGAGTTTCCAGCCACCTAAATGAGGTGAAAATAGCAGAAATAAAAGGGTAAACTAATATATAAGAGGTTAGGGGCCTAAAACAAGGGTTATATTCACTAAACAGTGAATAAAACCCAGTTTTAAACAGGCTGAAAGTAGATGGCCGAATTGAAAATATTGCCGAAATGATGTTTGGAGAGACCTCCTTGCTTGGATAACCTGCAAATATAATCTATACCTGCAAAATATTATAATCCTAGAGATGAATACCTAACAATTCCTGCAAAACACTTTCAAAGAAATGTTAAATCATTCATAAGAAAGAGTAAAAACACTTTTACTCTTCATTCTCTCCATAAAACACTTTGTGGAGAGCTAACTAAAAAATATAATAAATGCAATGAAGACAAATACAAAGTTACCTCAAGAGTAGTAGATCATGAAAAATTTGCAGCATAGTATCCCTCCAAAGAAATTTTATTCAATGGCCCAACTTGGGCAAATCTTCAATACAATGGTAGCAAGAATGAGAGCAAGAAATTCCGGCAGCATAACAATAACATGAATGATCATGATTAATGAGGGAGTGAGACCCTCATTAAATAGTTGAGTTAATCCCCAACTCCTTAAAAGCTCAATGGTTGAGATTAGATCTAGATCTAGGGTTTAATCTCCACCTCTAGATCTAGGTATTTGACATTCTATTCTTCTCAATTAATCTCCACCATTAGATTAATTTTAATCAAGGGCTTAGAAGCTTAATCCATGTCTCAAGTAATACTAACCTTTGGATCTAAGTCTTTGACTTAAAATCCACCATTAGATTAGCTTTTAATTAAAATGGAAAAATCATGGGCCAAGGTGGACGCCCCCCTCTAAACTTGGCGGCTCCTCCAAAAATGGCATCTCCAATAATGATGTAAAACGTGGGCAAAAGATAGATAGCGCCCATCTCCATTGTAGCGCCCTTTCTGAATGCATTAGCGTCCTCTTAATATGTGCTGGCGCCCTTCTAAAATGGTGACGCCCATCAAAATACCGCCCCCTCTAATTTGGCATTGACTTTCTCATATGTGGCGCCCCACCTCTATCTTTAGCGTGGGCCCTTTTATATGTTAGTGCTTTCCTCTATTTTGATGTCCATTGTAATGGTAGCGCCCTCCACTATATGCATTAGCGCCTCTACTATCTTGTAGCGTGACCTCCAATTTTGCTAATGCGCCTACCTTATGGTAGCGCCCACCTCTTTTAAATGGGAGCGCCTTCATCTTATAATACCCCATTATTATTTAGTGGGTTTTCTTCCTTATGGTAGCGCCTACCTCATTTGATGAGGGTCTTGACTTGGAGTCTAGCCATCCCAAAATTATTTTTTAACCTTAGACTTAGGTTAAAATAAATTCACCTTAGATTAAAAATTCTCAATTTAAATTTTTTTAAATTTTTCCAAATTTGACTTAGGAAAAAATTAAAAAATAACTTGAAAAATTAATATCTAGGCCATGGGGAGGTGAAAAAATTTGGAATAAGTTTTCCTAGGCTTAGGAACCCCCAAACCAACTTACCATGGCATTTTTTGATTTTTTACTTCAAAATCAAGAAATGTGAATTTTGCCTTGGGGAAATTAATTAATTCCCTAGGAAAAATAGACCATGCTTAGACAAAAATGGTCTATCTCCTCAACCATCTGTCAGAATGACATGGGACTCGAAGCAGTGGCTTAGGGGGTTTCATAGCAATTTATCTTTGCATTCATAGCCCCTATTACAAAATGCCATGCTTGAGCAATTACATTATTACATCAAAATTGAGTTAATTAATCACCAAGGGGTGAAATTAATTAACTAGGAAAAAATTAATAAAAATACAACAATAACACGAAACTCCGCAAGACTCTATACAGATGCCTAGCATGGTCATGAATCACACTTTAAAGCCTTAGCCACCTCATGGAATTGACTGGTAGAACGCCCGTCACCACTTTGGAGGATTTTGAGTGAAAACCAAACCGATTAAACTCGTTTACACAACAAGATCAATTGGAAAGGGAAAAACACTCGATGAGGGGACTTCCCTAACAACCCGTTCCATGGTGTGGCATCCGTATCATATGACCCATACCAGTACATTAAATTACATTAATTTTCCCACGCAGGGGAGCGGACATTTCGTTTTACAAAGGGGCAATAGCCCTATAGAAGTGAAAATTCCTCAGATTTTTCTATGGTACAGTTATGTACATCCTCATGTACATGGAGTTGCTACCTAGTCGAAATGGGTGGGCAACAGGCGTTTTTCTTCTGTTTCATGTCGGATCTTGCTCAAAATTGTAACTAAGTGAAAGGATCATCAACATCCAAGGCGGCTGCAAGTATTCTCAGGTACGGTCTGCAAGGTGAGTATTATTTTCATTATTTTCATCCAATTTTCAATAAAACCTTGATTTTAAAACCCTCTTTTGTAGATCTGATAGATCCAGTGAGTTTTTGATGATGGCCATCAAAACCCACTTGGAGATTAATGAATAAACCCTAGATCTCAAGTGCACAAAAATCAGACTCCATTTGCCCTGGGATCTAGCATTAGTCACTCTAGGTGGGGCGCCCTCCTTGGGTGGGTGGCCGTTTCTTTAGATTTGTCAGATGGGTATGCTTGAACTCACCTCAAAACCAGATTTCCAATCCTCAAGTACCCCGATCTAGTCATCTCATGCCCTGATCTACTCTTTTGGGTCAACTTTTTCTACTTTTGCATAAACCCTAGGTGGGTCCTGTTAGGATTTGCATTTGTGTGGCTAGATCTTTTCAGATCTATCAGTTGGGTATGCTTGAACCCACTTGATTTCCATAGATCTATCCTCCAAGCACTTGGGTCTAGTCATTCCATGCCCTAATTTACCCTTTTGGGCCCACTTCGTCTACCTTTGCATAAAATGCTAAGTGGGTCTTTCAGTGTTCTCTTTTGGTTTGGCTAGATCTCACGAGATCTACTAATTTAAACTATTTAGGGTAAAATCTCAATCAATTTGGGTTATTTCCTACCTTTATTAATCCTCCCTAACTTGGCCCTAACCTCTATAGCACACTTATTTAATAGATATAGTTTTATCCACTCATTATCTCTCCTCCTTTACCCATTGTCAAACCATAGGAGTTTCTTGAGTAGGTGCGCTAGCCCTCTTAGGCTAAGGCGACGAGAGCCCGTCCGATGTAGGGTTTCCCCCTTAATCATTCTCTGGATTGATCTAAGGCGACGAGAGCCCGTCCGATGTGACAACTACCCATTACTTGTAGTCGATGAGGTCCTTGCGGTGTCACCAGTTAGCTTCCTTACCTCTACCATCTCGAATAGGATATCTCTATAGGTAGGATGGATTCAAACTGCTTGTCGGAGAATTAGATCGGATGAACAATGGACTTGATTGAGAGCTTTCTGGAGGGTTATGCAAAATTTGCCTTGGCGAGTTAACCACCCTCCAAAAGAAATTAGATGATTGATCTTTAAGATTCTTATTTTGATTTCGGCTATACATTAAATAACTTTTTGGATTATTTCGGCTTCGAAGGTGATACTTGTGGGTAGGTTGCTCATAGGAGTCACGTTATGGAGTCCCTAGGTGAATGAATTGCCTTGTTCACCAAAAATTCAATGTCGTAGGAGAGATAAATAATGTAGTGATTTTGCAGACTTAATCAATTGAAAATGCAATCACTAGAATTAAAACTGGATGTGATATGAATGATAATGACGAATGGAGGCATTAACAGACATCGAAAGTAGGTAAGCCTCTACCACCCAGTGCCAAAAATGGTGGCAGAGAACGGGAGTAGAACTTAAAATAAATGTCGAATCAAGGCAGGCCTCTACCTCCTCGACAATGGCGCGAAAAATGTGATCACGAATCTTGTAGTTGCCCCGTAGAGTAATCTTATAGAGGATGGCAGAGGGGACAAGCAACCAAAGTCGTAACCTACGAATACCACAACCCCCAAAAGATGGATGGTTGTCACGTCGGTTGTGATATCCGTTGCTTTATGCCACTGAAGCCCAGGTGACAAAGGGGGAGACCCAGACCTATCTTGAAAAGCCAAACCTAAAGCAAATCACTAGATCAAACCCTAATGGAGAATACGTAAGGTGAGTGCTTGAAACCCTAGAATTAGGGGATACACCACAAATCAAGGAATGCTTGAGTACTGGTGGTTAAGGATGTTGGTAATACTACTCAAGCTAAATGAATGGGTGAGTTGTGGAATTTCATTCAAATCTAGGGTCAATGTGTTCGTTCAATGGATCAAACTCGGGACCCTTGGAGGATTTAAACAGAAATATGGAAATTCCCCAAGGTGAGGTTGAATCAGAGAATTACGACCTTCAACACACTTACCTAGATTAAGGATTTAATAATATGCCAAAATCCAAGCAAAGCCGGAAAAAGAAACACAGGGAATTGGCTGCCAAACTAAAGAGGGGCACCTTCTCCTTAAGGATCAATGCCCAGAGATAGGAAGATGGAGTCCAATGCTGATGCTTGGGAGGGAAAGGGGGTTTCTCGAGATGGCCAACAAAACCCAGATCGCCAAATTTGTAGATTCCCAGTGGAAATTGGTCCGTTGATTTTCCCTACTTCTAAATAGTGGTTTTTTTTAGTAAAAATAGTTATGTGCAATGCATGAAAAATTAAAATGCTGAGAACTAACCTGAGAGACGTACATGAATTTGAAAGATAAGCTCCTCGATAATGAAGAATGTCTTCTATCTGATCAAGTGAGAGATACAGGCAAGATTCTGATGAGTTGAATCTCAACTCAGTGACCCTAGCACCCCCTTCTACCGGCCACACCAAAGAAATCAAAGAGCATTACAAGTAAATGAGATTTGCAAGATAAAGAAAATACAAGAATTAAAAATGATGAAAGAGGTAATCAGTCCCTGATAAATGAACTCGAGTTACAAAAACAGAGTGAGTCTCCCCACCAATGCGCCTCTTGTAGATTCGCCTCCTTCAACCTACAAATTAATGGGTACAAGAAAAAGGTACAAAAGCTATGCCAGATTCAAGTTCAACAATTTTTCGACAGCATTCCAGTATCAAATGTTCCCAAGATTGCTTATGAGTCTTGCCACATTCAGAGTATTAAAGGTAGGGAGGTAGAACAAGACCCTCCTATTCATACACTTACTACCATATATGAGAGAAAGAGTGGAGGGCACCCTCCTTTCTATCTACCATTAGATATTAATAACCTCTTACTCCATAACTGCATGCTAGACTCGGGAGTTTCTATGAATGTAATGCCTCTACTAATTATGTAGGAAATGGGATTAGAAGTTACCCGTCCATATGAAAATGTTTGGTGGATCAATTCAGGGGGTGTCCACGCATATGGTTTAATTAAGAACTTTAAAGCTGATTTATTTGCTTGCCCCAACTTAGATACCACGAGGGACCGTGGATGTAGTAGTAATTGATCTTCCTCCTGTGTATGGCATGTTGTTATCTAGGAAATGTGTTAGTTTTTCTTAAGATCTGATTAGATTATCTAGGATCTTTATCTGAAAGAATAACAAGTACAACAAGATGCATAAGATATAAAAGATACACGAGACACAAAGATTTTCACCGAGGAAACCATAAAGGAGGAAACCCTGCAAACTTCTTCAAAATAGTAAGATGATCAAAAGTAGTAATAAGAAGTATTCAACAGCTATCTATCTCTCCTCCTCTGACTGTCTCTTTCTCTCATGTGCCCTTGAGAGTGTGAGGTGTGTATAAATGAGGGAGAGCTCCTCCCTATTTATATCCTTTCAAGTCATTGACCAAATATAAGACTCAAACCTACATGTGATCTCACATGGGGCCCACTTCTCCTAGAGAGACTACGATTACATATTACATGATTTTACACTCGGGACTATTGCCCCAACTTACAACGAAGGTTTTACTTCAGGGTCTAGACACAATTTAGACATCCCGTAAATGGGTAACACACATTCCCAATGGGGGTACAACAACATACAATGATAATATACATCAGAATATCTTCCGAAGTTACAAATACATCAACACTCCCTCTTAACTAGGAAGGTATTCCCTGTCCACACAGTCATCAACACATATGGTAAGGTCTTCATCGCATCATCATCATCACGGAGTCATAGAGTGTTCATCATAGCTGCTGCCATCATCTTCTTATAATTTGATCATCGTACCATACTATCTGCCATAAGAAGTTTCTATAGTGCCAACCCTTTTTCATGCTGGATGTAGGCCTAGTCCTCTGCCAGGTCTTTATCTCATCTCGAGCAAGCCTTCTCGTAGAGTCTGTCCAGGATCTTCTACCTTCATCCCGTCGTATCCAGATCATCTCTTTTGTTTTGCACAAGACAAAACAACAAACAACGAAAGCATCTACGGTCGACCCACGTTCTTTTGAAAGAACCACCTAGGTGCACCTCTTGTGCTTTATGACCTTATCATCTCATCATGGGAACTTCATATATCTCATATATATGGTAGGGCTAATTACGACCCAACAATCTGCTACACCAGGACCTTTTTTATGTTCTTTTGGTGAACCTCAAGGAATTACATCTCAACAACCTGCGTTCAGGATCTTTTTCGTTCAAATAACCTTCGGGACATATTACGTTCGAGTAACCTGTGTACCACACCAGGGCTTAGTATTTACACTTGGACAACCCACGGGACATATTACATTCGAATAACCTGCGTAAAACGCCATAGCTCAGTATTTACATTCGGATAACTCGTCTGATTTCTCATGTGAGATAATATGCTTTGTATCCAGACTGATTACATCCAAGGATAACCTGCGAGTTTGCCAAGATGTTGTATCCAAGGATAACCTACAGGACTGATTACGTCTAAGCAACCTACGAACTTCGCTAGGATGTTACGCTTAAACAAGTTGTGTTTCTAACTATGCTAGAACACATCACTCTGGTGTACTTTCTATTTCATAATTGCTGCCAAAGCAAGTATGCTCCTTATGGAAGTGTACCTCGCCATGAGTGCAAATGTCTCTTCGTAGTCTATGCCTTCTTTCTGTGAGAAGCCTCGTGCTATGAATCTTGCCTTGTGTTTCTTGATACTGCCATTTGCAGCATGCTTGATCTTGTAGATCCACTTTGAAGTCACGACATACTTCTTCTTTGGCCTTAGAACATCCTCCCATACATCATTCTTCATGATCAAATGATATTCCTCGATCATCGCATTGTTCCATTCTTTCTTTTTAGTAGCCTCTTCATAGGTGGAAGGTTTTTTATCAATGATGTCACACAGCAGGGTCACATAGCTATTATTGGGTTTTTCTCTTTTTCTCTCTCTATGTATTCCTTCTGGAGCGTCATACCATTCAGCTTCTCGTAAGAGCTCCTGTGCCCATGCTGGTTTCCTTTTCTGGGATTCCTTCTCGAGGAATGTCTCTATTGGCTCTTGTGGTTCTGTCATGTCGTGATCTTTAGGGTCTTTTGGAATTGCGTCTCCAATTTCCATGTCTCGGACTCTTGTTTCTTCAGGTTCCTTGATTTCTTGGATAGGAGTCCTCCTGGATCTGAAGTATTCCGAGTCTTCATCAAAGGTTACATATTTACTGATGTCGATCTTCTTGAATCCTGGGAAGTATATTCCGTAGGCCTTTGATATATCACTATATTTTAAGAATACACCCTTCCTCCTAGAAGGATCGAGGTTGGTCATTTTCTCCTTGGGACATGTATGTACACCGGACAACCAAATATTCTTAGATGGTTGACTTCGGGTTTCACTCCTGAGAAAGCCTTCTCAGGATTCTTGTTGTCAAGTACTAGATGAGGAGTACGGTTTCGTTCATACACAGTTGTTCTCGCTGCCTCTGCCCAAAGGTGGATAGGAAGATCTTGGTCAGGCAACATTGCTTTCGCTGCTCCCATTATGGTTCGATTCTTTCATTTCGCAACCCCATTTTGTTGAGGATTGTATGGAGTGCTCAACTCCCTCTTAATCCCAGATTCTCTGTAGAGTTCCTTGAATTCTTCCGAAGTGAACTCACTGCTATTATCTGATCGTAGAATCTTAATCTTCCTATTTGTCTGGTTCTCGACCAAGGCTTTATGTTACGGAGAAAACTTCCTATGGTTTGGGGTGTACCACAACAGACAGAGAAACCACAGAAATCAATCCCTTGCCAATATGCAAGAGAAATAAAACATCTAACACTAAAGGATCTAGAAACATACCCTATTCCGGACGGTTGAAGTAGATCCCCGTTGAGTTTTTTCCAATCCCGCTTGCGTTAGCAATTCACTCTCAACAACATTAAACAAGGCAAGCATGCTATATAATATAGTGTTAGGCCTACTCTAGCATATATAATCAATAATGCATAGGCAATTAAACGCATCCATGGATTCATTATTCATTTAAATGCACATCATTGGACAGGAAATGATATTTCTATTAATAAAATCAGAGATTACATAAGTGACAATCTCTATCGGCACGTCTGTGAACCGGAGAAACTGAGTCCTCCACCTGGGCCTCCACCACCTCAATCCTCCATCTCTCGATAGCAAGCTCACAAGCAAAGGCAAGCTGGATTGGAAAAAGCTCAACGGGGATCTACTTCAACCGTTCGGAATAAGGTATGTTTCGAGATCCTTTAGTGTTAGATGTTTTATTTCTCTTGCATATTGGGAAGGGATTGATTTCTGCGGTTTCTCTGTTTGTTGTGGTACACCCCAAGCCATAGAAAGTTTTCTCCGTAACACAATTGGCGACTCCGCTGGGGAGGTTCCTAGTTGTTTTTCTTTGGGGATTTTCGGCATTCAATGTGCTTGTATTGCTCTGATTTCTCTGTTTCTGTGTCGGGTTTGGGGGCATGATTGCCCAATAGTGTCCTGTAGGAGTAAATTTTGTCTCGGCTTGTCCATTTACCTTATTTTTCTATCTTTTTTCTTCCTGTACGTGGGTTTTGCTTTCATAGTCGCATGTACATGCGGGTTTTGCTTTCACAGTCGCATGTACACGCAGGTTTTCCTGGAATAGTCGCGTATGTACGCAGGTTTACTAAGAACAGTCGCATATGCCCTGATTTTTTGCTTTTTTGGGAAGATTAAGTGTTGTTGGGTGAGTTTGGATGATTGTTGAGTCTTCTTTGATGCTTATGGAGTTTGTATCTCCCCTCTGTTTCTGACCGGAGACTCTTTCTGATTTGATTTTTGAAAATGTTCTTGTCATTTCATTTTCTACTTTTTGTTTTGAGATTATTGCATTAGGTCTCTTTTTCCTTAGTACTTTGCTTGGCTACTGTCTGTGAGTGGTTGCAGAGTCTGAGGGTGGTAGAGTCATTTTTTGCTTTTTATCTCATTTATTAAAAAAATACAAAAACATTTTGCTTTTTGCATAGTTATGCATTCTTTGCATTTTGCATTAGGTTTGCTTGGTGAATATTAGTCAGATTTTCATATAGGAATGATTGCATATACATTTGAAGGAAAAATTTTGCACTTCACGTAGTAGCATACTCTGTTTTTCATTCGACACAGTGCATTTGCATTGATTGTTATGTGTACATTTTACTTCTTGTTGTGTCATAACATCATTAGTTGCATGACCATTTACCCTTTGAGTAATAAAGCCAATTAAAATCAACGCATAATAAAATGAATTCCACTCTTTTCTTTTCTACGGTGCACCAACAAGACTAGGTTTTAGGGTCTTGGAATAGTTCATTGTGAGTTAATTCTCCAAGACCACTAAACAAAACAATTAGGTGTCTTTCCAGGTGAGAGTGTGAAATCCTTTATATAATCAGTGTTTCTCAGGATCCTACTCTTACAAAGGAGTTAAGCACGAGGCAGTGTGAGCAATTATGATTGGGATGACCCCTGATTGTGATTGAATAGCACCGGAGATATTTCCAGGATTGTATTCATATCTGGGGGCCTTGAGGTATTGGCTAGTGCACCCTTGGGGTACTAGTTGTGCTTTCAGGCTTCGGGCTTTGTTACCCTGCCCATACGGTCAATCCTGTCTGCGACTGTCCGCCTGAGCATTGATTATATCGAGGTGACGTTAGTTGCTTTACCTAGGTTATTGAGGGGGTATTTGCAGAGGTTATTCTGCAAGTGTCCTAGCCAGGTAGGGGTCGAACAAAACAGTCGCTATATGCGTTGAAGCTGAGGGCCACTATAATTGGTTACGAACCTTCGCTTGTTGTGTATGGGAGTCTCAAGCCTCTCTTAGGCGAGACATACCTGCTTCATTCGGGAGCTCACATATCCTACCTTTGGTTTGCTTGTGATTTGGCTTTACATTTTTAGGTGTATGCCCTGTGGATGCTAGTTTGCCTAGGGTTTGTGTAATTAGATTGAGTCTTTTTATTTTTTGAGTCATTGTGGATTCGGGCGCGGCACCCCGCCGTTCTCGTCGTTTAGCAGGACTTCTGCCTTCCATGTCTCCTCCTCCTTTGGGAGAGAGAACCAGACAGTCTGAGCGGCCTACTTCTCACTTTGATTCACACACCATGGGAGATCATGAGGATGAGATTCCAGAGATGTCTTCTCCACCTCACGAGGTTGGGGAGGAAGATCTACTAGCTTATATGATCCTTCACATGAGCAGCCTTCACGATCTGGTTATGATCCCTTATTCACAGGTCGCCGGTATTGGTTTCTGGGCGACGAGACTCACTATGAACCCACAAGCACTAGTTATGTTAGATATGACATACCTGATATCCCCGTGCCCGATCCGGCATATCATGCCAAGTCGGAAATTGACCCTGGCACTACGCTTGGGGGCACTCCCACTCTTCTCCGTGCGGAGAGGTTTGGGGGCACTAGTCACATTGCACCTTCCATCCCGGTGGTGGAGGCGTCTTCACATGCTCCTCCTAGGCCTAGTGTTAGTAATCCTATTCAGATACCAGGACCGAGACGAGTGAACATTGGGAACACCACTTACATTCCTTCACATGTCCCTTCGCCCTCGAACCCCGTTCCTTCGAATGCGTTTTTAACGACTCATCCTCCCCCTAATTCACGTGGGCCTTTAGGTTGGAATGTTGCTACTAGCCATGTTCGTTCTGCGACTGCTAACATGGTTGTATCTTTAAGCCGAGTGCCTCTTATTGTGTCAACAGGTAATGTACCTGTTTCTGGATCGTCTCATGTTCCACCTCGTGGAGCCCCCTGTATGCCAACCCTGCAATCCTGCCTAGTGCTAAAAGTATGGCCTTCAGCCCTAGAATCTGAATAGAGTTTGTCGGGATTTGACTCCCAACCTTTTTTGTCTCCAGAAAGCAGTACACAGCTATGTACTCATCTATGGTTAGCCTGCCTCGTGGCCCACGAGAGCTGAGGTTCACCATCTCCCCTCGTCGGGACAAACTTGTGATGAAATATATGTCCTCAACTTCAATGCTAAGTGACATCCCATCTATTTGAAATGTCTCAGATTCTGGATCCCAATAGTCCACCAGTAGCTGGAGTAGTCTTGGTTTGGCTCTCAGGCTGCCAAGACACCAAAACTTGTACAAGCTACATGCCCATAATGCTTGTTGGGCCATGAGATCACCTTGCACAGCTTCCTCAACATCACCATGCTCTCTTTCTCTCAACTCTAGCACCATCCTACACAAAAACCAAGTTTTTTGATCAAAATTTACCCTTTAAAACCTTGTTCGCGGCCTTGTATGCGACTATTTTCAAAATAGCCACATATGTACGCGGCCTTTGGTACATTTTCAGCGTATGGCGAGCCCTATACGCGGAAAAAGCTCGATTTTCGAGTGGGCCGAAACGCATAAGTTTGGATGGCTCAAAAAATTAAATAGCCCATGAAATTTAAAAAAAATTGCATCAAAATGTAAGAGGGGAGCATGAGAATCTACCTGGATCAAACGGGGAGGGATTTTGCTGGACGATGCTCCCGGAATTCATTTCTAAAGTTTTGAGCTCAAATGCAGTATGTTGGGTAAAAATTTCAAATGGTATGAAATTTTTAAAATTTTTCACTATTTATAGAAAATATTTGAAATTTTTACCCACTTTCTATAGTTTTTGACTGTTTCTGACCTTTTTGGCCGTTTGAACTAATTTAATGTTGTAGGAATCCATTTTGAGTGCGGTTTTGACCGTGGCTTTGACTCGTTCGTGTTTATTGCAGGTATTATGTCTAAACTGGCATATAGGTTAGGTTTCACATCCGTTTGCATTTTGCATAACCTTTATGATTGTTTCATTTTAACTTTAGGTACGAACCCATTCCATCTTGTCACGGAACCTTCTTACTGCTTTTAGAAGTGACATGTTGTGAATGGTAGAACTTTACCATACATGGGTACCCTAGTTAGATCTTGTTTTGCATTTGGTGCTCATGCCGACATTTCTCCTTTAGAGTGTGGGAGTCCTTTGTATAGTACTGCTATGACTTTGAGCAAGAGCTTCATACTCCTCTTGAACTTTATGCAAGCCATTTCTCTGGGACTCCCTTTTATATGTCAAGTTGTAATCGCATTGTCATGAGTTTTGCTTGCCTTATTAAGCCCTAAGTCGGCTTTCTTGACTTTGATTATCAACCATATAGCCCGAGCTTGTCTCATGTCTAGCCAAGCGGAGCCTTTTTATATATCTTTTGCAGCTTGATTCCCCATTTTTTTTAACCAGGAGGGGACTTTCCCCCGAGTGTTGTTATCCTGCACATGTTTCCCTGCATTGAACATAGGCATGTTCTGCTGCTTGGAACTAGTTTGTTTGCCCCTTGACACTCGTCTCCTCCTAGACTTGTAACTATAAAGCACTTTTATTTTTTTTCAAGCTTTTATCTGAAAAAGTCCACAAAAAATCAAAAAACCAAAAAGCCGGACAAGAAAAGATGTTATCTTTGGCAGCAGTCGAGTCATGTCTTCTTCGAATAGAGCATTGTATATCACATCCGTTGGTTGGTTTAATAGTTTGACTTTAGGAGCTGTACTCGTTTCTTTGAGTTTACTTCCACTGATCGGTTAAGCTTCCAGTCCCTATGGAGTCTCTGTTGATGCCTCCTATGTCGTAGAGATGTCTCAGTTTTGTATATCGAGTCTATGCTGCCTCCATTCAGTCACCATTCACCTTTATGCTCTTGTTCAAAGGAAGTTGAAACCTGAGTCGGCCATTCCTCAGTTATCTTGACTTTGTATGTCGGCCATTCTTGGTACTATTACTGGTTCGTGCACATCTTGATTGAGTCCTTCCACATTATACATTGTTGCTCAGTACCTCGTGTTGGTTGATGGGGGATGCCTTAATGCCCTCTTCCAGCGGATTCCATCCCATCGACTTCAGATCATTTATTCTGGGATAGGATTCTAGAGTCATTGAGTGTCTTCAGACTTACAGTCATCAGTGGTAGGTTCTCTCGCCATCGATAGTTTTGGGAATACATCAATGTTCCCTGATCGATGGATTCTTCCAAGTGTTTGGCCTCAACACATTTATTCACACTTGTTAGATTGCATTCTAGTACCTTGATTCCCATTTTCATTATCGGTGGGTGATCTCGCATCTGTTAACGGTATACATCAATGACTGGTAATCAGACGATGGACTACTATGTTCGACCTCGACACCTCTATTCACATAGTAGGACATGTACTCATAGCGGTTTGTGTAAAAGACTTTTCAGATTGGTGGCATTCCACATATGCTACATCCTTGATTGTGCCAGTGTTCATGAACTTTCAGCTTTCGTGACTTGATTCCAGTGTATGTCAAATATCTTCAGCTTTCATGGAGATCTTAATCCTTTGTATATCTTCATCATGGAGATTCTGATCTATTATATATTGTATGTCGCGATGACCACACATGTCACATTTTCTATATCATGCCTATTCATGGCCATTGTACTCTTATGTATCCAGGACTGCTATATGTATTTGCAGTCATATGCAAAGATTGATTATTGTACTATACTGATGGATGGCTGGTTCTTCCACCTGGTTCTTCATCACTTCACTTCTGGGATGAATTTATAATGTATTTCGGCCATCATGTTACCTCTCTGACCTCACACATTAGGGGGCATCTGTTACAGCTGATTTGACCACACATGGTTGATCACACTTTTATGGCCTTCCCTGTCCCTCTGCAGACTCTTTGGACCCCATGGACCATTATTGTACCTTTGATGTTTCCAAGATTATCCCTCAAAACACCTATTATTTGTTGTACGCAACTTTTAATCCCTTTCTCGCGTATATACGCGGATATTACCCTTAAACCCGCGTACATCGGGATGTGTGCATAGTCCAAATATTTTTGGAGTTTTCCTTGATGTGGATCCGAGTCACTTGTCTCTTGGCCTTCCATATGCCTCGAGATCGCTCGAATTTGACCTTCCATTACCCCATTGAAGCACTATATAAGAAACCCCTTGGATACATCGAAGAGAAGGAATTGAAGAGCAAGAAAACTATAGTCTATTTTTGTTGTAGCTTGCTTGTACTTGAGTCTGCATCCCTTTGTCCCTTGGAGCACTTTGTGTTTTTCCCAAGCTTGCCTTTGCTTGTGAGCTTTCTATTGAGAGATGGAGGATTGAGGTGGTGGAGGACTTAGTTTCTCTGGTTCGCAGATGTGTTGACAGAGGTTGTCACTTATGTAATCTCTGATTTTATTAATAGAAATATCTTTTCTTGTCTAATGATGTGCATTTAAATGAATATTGAATCCATGGATGCGTTTAATTGCTTATGCATTATTGATTATATATGCTAGAGTAGGCTTAACACTATATTATAGCATGCTTGCCTTGTTTACTGTTGTTGAGAGTAAATTGCTAATGCAAGAGGGATTGGAAAAAGCTCAACGGGGATCTACTTCAATCGTCCGGAATAAGGTATGTTTCTAGATCCTTTAGTGTTAGATGTTTTATTTCTCTTGCATATTGGGAAGGGATTGATTTCTGCAGTTTCTCTGTCTGTTGTGGTACATCCCAAGCCATAAGAAGTTTTCTCCGTAACACTTTATATCCCTTGAACTTACTGAAAACTTCACTTTTCTCTTTTAAGAAATATATCCAGGTCTTACGTGAGAAGTCATCTATAAGGGAAACATAGTACACATAACTGCTTAATGAGCTAGAAGACATGGGTCCACATACATTCGAGTGTACTATCTCCAATATTCCTTTAGCCTTGCTCTCACTGTTGGGAAATGTTTTCTTTGCATTCTTTCATTTTGCACATCCTTTGCAAATGCCCTCATGCTTTGCCTGGATCTTTGGCAATCCTGAAACTGCTTTGCTTGCCATCAATAGAGCTCTGTAGTGAACATGTGTAAGCCTTCGGTGCCATAGTTCATTTGGTTCAGCTGACTCATGAACCAATGCTTGTTCAGGTTGTCCCTTCAACTTGTACAAGCCTCCGTCTTCTTCTCCAATCACTGCTGAATCCTCTATTGTCTTTCCTCTAGGTCACATCAGAACTTGGCCATCGACAAATGCAACCCTAATTTCTTTTGCATCTAGTGCAGATATGGAGCGAAGATTCTTCTTCAATCCTGGAACATATAGCACATCCTTTATCTTTAAGGATTTCTCGGAGTCAAGCTTGTATGAATCTTCGCCACTCCCTTTTATGGGTTATTGATAATCATCCCCAAGTTTCACCTTGTGAGGTGACTCATGTTCAGGCATATTGTCGAATGATTCCTTGTATCCCATCATGTGTTTGGAAGCTCCACTACCCACGAGCCAATCATTACTTCCACAAGTGACAGTGCCAACAAGTGCTGAGATTAGCACATACTCTTCATCCGAATCATTCTTCTCTCGCTTGAATCTTTTGTTTGTTGGTTCATCATCTTCAGGAATATGAGCATAAAGTCTCCTTTTTTGGATGGGACAATCTCTTGCTAAGTGTCCCTTTTCATCACAAGTATAACATCGAACATTTGAAAGATCTCTTTTGGTCTTCTTCGGTTTCTTGTCTTTCTTTTTGTTGTGATGAAAATTCTCCTTCTTTTCCTTCTTTTTGAAATTCTTCCCGGTGTAGACTGTAAGAGCTTGATCATCAATTGCTTCCATCTTTTCTTCTTTTGTCACAAGTCTAGCTTCTTCTTGTGCACATTCTTCTTGGAGGCTGCTGAAAGAGATTAGCTTCCTTCTTGCACAAATCCCTTGAATGAATGATTCCCATGATCTAGGGAGACCATTTAGGGTAGTCATTACAATTTCTCCTTCTTCGACATTTTCTTCGACTGCTTCAAGTTGTTCTTTGATTTGAGCAACCCTAGTGGAGTAAGACTGTATAGTCTCGAAGTTCTGTATCTTCACATTCTTCAGCTGGTTCCTCAAAGTCATTTTCTGATTGATGTTCTTTCCTTCGAACATCTTTGTCAAAGCATCATATGCTTCCTTCAATGTCTTGAATGCAGACACATGGGGGATGAGGTGATCCTTAATAGAATATGCAATGATTCTCTTAGCCTTAGAGATGCTTCTCTTATGAGCAGCCTTAGCCTCGTCTCCCTCTGGTTCTGGAACATTTCCAGAAATAAATTGATCCAAGTCATTTTCTTCAAGGATCAGGGAGATCCTGTACTTCCATGCCCGAAAGTTATCAACCCCTCCAAGCTTGTCCTCAAGCTGAGTATCAAGAGTCATCTTTTCAAAGTGAGAATCTCAAATGGAAATAGTAAAGATTTGGATCTTACCGATTTGAGGTGTCCGACCAGGTTTCGGAGCAGGCTGACCTAGGGTTTGTCAGAGAAACCCTAATGTTACAAACTTGGAGTTTGGGAATCCTGTTTGGACAGAAAGATGCGCCTCCTTGAGGTGAGTTGCTCAGCTAGTTAACTTTCTAAAAACTAAGGTGGGAAGCCTTCGATACTTTATGCCCTAGTTCCTCCCAGTAGCAGTTGCAGCTAAAAATTGAAACTTCTATGATTCAGAAAGTGCTACCACCAAAAGATGCACCCTAGTGAGGTGATTTTGCCTAGTCCTCTTTGCTTGATGATCTATGGAGAAATCACCATCAACTAGGAAGCCCTAGTTCCCGCAACTGCACAGTGCCTTCTTTTAGAGAGGCTTTGATACCATGTTAGTTTTTCTTATGATATGATTAGATTATCTAGGATCTTTATCTGAAAGAATAACAAGTAAACAAGATGCATACGATATTAAATATACACAAGACACAAAGATTTTCACCTGGGAAACCATAAAGGAGAAAACCTCGCAAACTTCTTCAGAATAGTAAGATGATCAAAAGCAGTAATAAGAAGTATTCAACAACTATCTATCTCTCCTCCTTTGACTGTTTTTTTCTCTCATGCGCCCTTGAGAGTGTGAGATGTGTATAATGAGGGAGAGCGCCTCCCTATTTATACCCTTTCAAGTCACTGACCAAATATAAGACTCGAGCTTACATGTCATCTCACATGGGGCCCACTTCTCCTAGAGAGACTACAATTATATATTACATGATGTTACACTGGGGAATATTGCCCCGACTTACAACGCAGGTTGTACCTCAAGGTCTAAACATAATTTAGACATCCCGTAAAGGGGTAACAGACATCCCCAATGGGGGTACAACAACATACAATAATAATATACATCAGAATATCTTCTGAAGTTACAAATACATCAACAAAATGGGTTGCTGGTCTAGGTGGATATCTAATGATGGATTTATCATATCCTCTAAACCAAATTCTGATGGGAACTTAGTTAGAATCCGTAAGGAAACTTTTATCGACTAATATCTTGAAACCTATGAAGATGGCTTGAAAAATACTTATGGTGAGGGTAGCTTGAGTGTTGAAAGAATAAACATGGTAAATGATGATGAGAATTATCCACCGGTTTTCTTTATGGGCGTAGGTAGTTCTGATTTTGAAGATAAAGATGATGTAAGGCTTAGGCAGGAACTTATACATCAGAAACTGGTAGGGGAAATCATGTGCAATGATGCTGAACATTTCTTTATTGCGCTTGATCATTTGTCTCAATTGACTGTAGGAGTCCCTGAATTTGCCTTGCAAAATAAAGTTTCCACCACAAGAGAAGGTGTGCCAAATCCTTTAACTAGAAGAACTTATCGCCATATTCGAGAGATTAGGAAGGATTTGAGAGATAACTTGAGACGAGAAATGACAAAACTTACTAATTGGAGTTGGGAAGAAGATGCCTTAGTAAACGATGGTCCTAGTGAGGAATTTTCTTTGAACAATTTACTTACTTTTCAAATAGATCATTCCTTGCAAATAACTGAAGATGAAAATTGAACTATTGTTCCTCCTAGTGATACTCAAGATCAATTGATTACCCAACATGAGCCACCAGACCAAGGAACAAATTTTAGTAACTTTCGCTACCCACCTATTGCGTGTTTCTCGAGCTTTTTGTTACCTCCAAAAAGAACTATGGAAGAATGTAATGATACATCTCACATTCCTAAAACACAATTGACCTCCTTGGAAGATGAAGTAGAAAGAGACATGTCCGATGCTCCCCGAAAAGGAAAGTTACCTATGACCCATGGAGAAGGTTCTAGCAAACCAAACAATCATTTTGATAGCATTTCCTCCCTACCACTGATATCGACAATGTAATTCATGCTTTTTTGATTGTGGGGGAAACAGTTAAGCAAGTAATATCAACACACCCAGAGGAGAGGTTAGAGAGATTTTGATTGGAAGAATTCCCATTCCAATAGACGGTGGTCCTCTACGTTTCAATGCTATACCAGAAATAAGTAGGACGATGCCATTTCCTCGTACCCGAGGAAACACTCATGCCTCCATAATACCTACCCGTGATATTTAAGTTGTGACATCATCTATTAATCAGTGTAGATATTCCTATGGTGACAAAGTTGTTGAAAATTGTGCCTTAAATCATATTTCCAAACGATCAGGGAATCTTTGGATGGGACCATTAACAATAGAACAATTTGAGGGTAACATGTATTATTTGTCTACTGAAGATGGTCGTAAATTTGAAATTCCTGTAAATCAAGTTTATCTGAGAGACTATGTCCCAGGCATGACTTAGCACATCATCTTTTAACCATCTACTAGAGTAGGTAGGATTGAATAAGCTCCTTTGAGCAGTAGTTGAGTCTTTTCTATCTGAGTGTTGCATCTGTCTCGAGTCTTATGAGTCTTGTTTTTGGATTTTGCATAGTTTAGTTATGATTTTTAGAATAGAATTTGTTTTCCATCATTTTATTCCCAACATTATTTTTATCAGTTTATTTTACCCAGATATTTTTCCAATACATGCCTCATTGGTATTTCTTGTTTCCATGTGCGCAGAAACAGGTAACACCTGAAGAGGAAGTAGGCAATCGAAGTGCTGGATTTTGTTGCTGTGATGGTGTTGCAGACCAGAAATTTTTGAGGTTCTCAAGCACTCTTTCCATTAGAGGACTTGTCCAAGTTGGAGTCAGATGTTATCACATATATATTGCAGTTGGGCTACCATGATGCAGTATACATATTGATCTCTTTATTTCTCCAAGCTATTCATTCACATGGGGTTTTAGCATGGATCATTATTGCGTCAACCATTTTAGAGCCTTGTTTAGCAGTGTTTTCGTGCTAGGACTGAGATTTCCTTGACCCTAGAGAGGATTTCAGTTGTGACCTACTTCAATTGAGCAGAGCAGTAGATCAGATGTGGTACACAGTGATAGAGGGGCTTATCAGATGGAGACAGGTATATGGTTCCTTGGTTTGTGTTTTGCTCTGTGATATATATTAAACACCTAGGCTTGTTTTGTTAGGATGATCATGGTAACCTATGCTTCTGTCATATACTAATGCTTAAAACTTGTGTTGAGATTGATCAAAGAACCCATTGTTGAAGACTATTGCTTATGCCATGCTTAACACAAATTTTAAACCTTAGTGCTATGCTGGTTCCATGTGTAACTTGCATTAATCCATCCAGTTCATCCATTGTTTGAATTGTATCTCATGACTTAGGTTGACTCAGACCTGTGAGATTAAAGATCTTTTCTCCATCTTGACCCCTATGCTTGATGGACTCCATGTTTTTCTGTGTCTTTGGCTATGAAGTATGTGGCGTGGTCAGTGTGGCTGTGTTCATCGGGTAATAGTCTTTCAATCCTCAAAACAATTACTCCTCCCAACAGTGTTGCTAAACACTAAAGCATCGTAACACATAAATGTTATATGATATATCCAAATGATGCAAAGTATGAATATTAAAAAAGGTTGTCAGTGGCCAAAGGGTTGAGCACTCATTCTTTGTATAATGTAAGGCTCATTTTCCCTCCACAGGCGCAATAGGGTGAGGCAAACCTGTCAAGGCTATGGATGCTTGCTAGCAGTGGGGCTAGGCCTTAGTCATTTACTGGAGCCTAGAAGTTTTTCCAGGGCACCTGCTTTTGTAGGCTAGCTACTATCTTATGTGAAAATAAAAAAATGTTTGAAAGAGGTCAATGTTTAAAGGATGAGCACTCATTCCTTGTATAGTGTTCGGCTCATTTGCCCCTATAGGGCAACAGGGTGAAACTAGCCTATAAGGTTGTGTCTTTTTCAATAGTGGAGCCCAGAAGGTTTTCCAGGGCACCTGCCTATGAAGGTACAATTTTTGATGAAAAAGGAAAGTTGCTAGAGCATGAAGGAAACAAGCCCAAGTACTTTATCCATTTGTGAGACATCGACATCCCCTGTTATTATTTGTCATGAATATGCCATTTTGGTTGAGTGTATTGGTTATCGTTAAGAGAGATAACATGGTCAAAGTCAGTTATGAGTCATTCCCCTTTACCTTAGCCTTGTTCTTCACCTTCACCCAGCACTGGCAAATTGTTTAGACTTTGTAAGCATAGAATACACGAGACTTACAGAAGGTAAAATGATCCTTCAAAGGCATAGGTATATCTTACTTATTATTAGTATTGTCACCATGATTCTGAATAACATGACTGAAGTTGGGTTTTAATATATACCATTGGAGCATTTCCTACCTTGGATACATGCAGGTTTATATTTGTTCAACAACTCACTTATAGTTTGGGAGTGACTACAAAAGATTGCAGAATTTGAGAATCTTGACATGGTATGACAGGAGGGACAGCTTTCTGATGAGCTTAGGCTTTACCAAGAGTAAAGCAGATTCCAACCTTTACTTCAAGGTTGAAGGCGAAAGACCAGTGATACTCCTACTATATGTTGATGACCTGTTTCTGACAGGTGGGGATGAACTCATTGTAGATGCAAAGAGGAGGCTTGCCACTGAATTCGAGATGAAAGACCTAGGGATGATACACTACTTCTTAAGCATGGAGGTGTGGCAGAGTGCGGATGGGATCTTCCTTGGTTAAGGAATGCTGTGGAGATTCTAAAGATATTCAGAATGCTAGTCTGCAAGGCAATGGCCACACCTATGGCATCGAACTTGAAGCTATTGTGTGATGATTCATCAGAGACAGTTGATGCCACATTGTATTGACAGATGATTGGTTTGTTGATGTGCCCGATAAACACAAGGCCAGGCATATTCTTTGCCGTGAACACCCTGAGCCAATTCCTGATAGATCTGAGACACGTTCACCTGATTGCTACAAAGCATGTATTGAGCTGCATGAAGGGTACAGATGATTATGGGCTCAAGTATGAAGCGAATCAAAAGATTAACCTGCACGATTATGTTGATTTGGATTGGGTAGGTAGCGCCACTGATAGGAAGAGCATTTTGGGATGCTGCTTCAGTTTGTGATTCAGTATGATCTCTTGTTTAGCAGGAAGCAGTCCTGCATGGTGTTGAGTACAACCGAAACAAAGTATGTTGCAACCTGTTCGGCTAGTTGTGAGGCAATATGGCTTCAGAAGCTACTGTTTGATCTTGAGTTAGAGGTGACTTGTATCTTTTGTGACAACTAGAGTTGCGTGAAGTTGTTGGAGAACCCGGTGTTCCATGACAAGTCGAAGCATATTGAGATCAAGTATCACTATATCCGGGATATGGTGCAGAGAGGAGCAGTGAAGATCCAGTATGTGGCGATAAATGAGCAGATAGCTGATGTATTGACTAAGGGGCTAGCCAAAGTGAAGTTCGAATACTTCAGAGAGAGACTTGGTGTCATCTAGATCGAGGTCCCTAGAAAGAGGGAGTGACGAGTTCTCGCATGGTGGAAGACGCAGGTGGTCCTCGGGATGTAATGCACTTGGTGTGCTCCTGGTGTGCTCCCATGCTGGAGATGACGAAAGATCGGAAGACGCAGATGCACTAGAGCGAGTTCTTGCATGGTGGTAGACCCAGATGGTCCTTGGGATATAATGCACTTGGTGTGCTCCTGGCGTGCTCCCATGCTGGAGACGATGAGAAGTCCATTGGTCACGAAGACACTTGGTGTGCACCTAGGCGATTCTCGCATGGTGATAGATGCAGGTGGTCCTTGGGACATAATGCACTTGGTGTGCTCCTATGCTAGTAGAATGCGGTTTGATTGTGAAGAGATGTAATGCACTTGGTGTGCTCCTAGGCGATTCTTACATGGTGGAAGATGCAGGTGGTCCTTGGGACATAATGCACCTGGAGTGCTCTTGGTGATGCTACCATGCCGGTAGAACGCTGGTAGTCTGTTGGACAAGAGGTATGCATTTGGGCTACTCTCCGTGTGCGATGATGAGATGATATGGATACGATGAGACGATGGTAGGAGACGCGGGTGATTGTTATGGAAATGTAATGTATGGTCTTGGGTTGTACCTACGTGATGATGTGCTCGTGGATATGATGAAGACCTAGATTCGGGCTAGGCCTACACCTAGCATGAAACAGGGTCGAATTTGTAGAAAATTCCCATGACAGATAGATTCGACAGATGTCACTAATTAATGATTGACAAGATGAGGACTATGGAAGCAACAACGATGATGATCTAGCTATAATGACCTGACCAGAAGTGTTGATGACTGTGGCGAGAATTCATACCTTCCTATTTAAGAGGGAGTGTTGTTGTAATTGTAACTTCGAAAGATATTCTGTTGTATATAATTATCTTATATTGTTGTACCCCCCTCAGAAATGTTTTCCCTTCGTTTGGGATGTCATTATTTTGTTTGGTCATTGAGGTAAAGCCTCCGTTGTAAGTCAAGGCAATAGTCTCTAGAATAAATAAAGGCAAATGTATTTTGAAGTCTTCCTAGGTAGATCGGCCCCACTTAGAGAACCTGACCGACCTAGTTAGTTAAGCGAGTCACACAAATGAAGAATATAAATAGGGAGGCGCCCTCCTTCATTTGAACATACACTCACTTACTCACTCACTCAATTTGCATGAGTAAGAGAGAGAGAGGACAACTTCACTAATGGAGAATGAGAGAGAGCTGCAGAAGACTTCTTATTCTTAGGTTTTGCCATCTTGTGGTATTGTATTAGTGACGAAACTATTTTGAAGAAAGTTTGCGGGGTTTTATCCTTTATGGTTTCCCTGAGGAAAATCTTTGTGTCTTGTGTATCTTGCTGTGCTTGTTATTCTTTCAGTTAAAGATCCTAATCAATCTGGATTAAAGTAGAAAAACTAACAGTCTCGGCTCTCCACTTCAACAATTGGGCCTAGTGGGGCCTTCATCTTTATCTTATTTGTCATCCATCTCAGCTTCCTTGGCCCACAATTGAGCTGGGCAAATTCTAGAGTGCCAACTCAACCAACTTTTAATATCCCAAATTTCGATATTTTCTAATTCTAAGGAAATATGCTGATACAACCGGGCATGCAAACTGCCATGCAAAATTCCCTATTTTATAGCAGAAATTAGGGTTAGGGTTTGTAGGATAGAATGAACACTTACCACTGATAAGCTGGCTGGACTGCTCTTGAGAGAGTATGCATGCATCAAGAGCTGAATCGGAGATGAACTGATATCTTCTGCTTCTGGTGATACCCTACCAGCACGAACCCTAGATTAGCTAAGGGTGACGTTTTCAGTGAAGGAGGTGTTCGATGAAGCTGCTGATTTGCAAGATTGTTAGCCTTTCCGTGTTGGAGAGAATGCCTCGCACATGCGGAAATTCTGAGATCTCTAGGCAGGCTAGCAAATTGTTCCAGAGGTGCAGCTGCTCACGCCCCCCTTGATCCCGAAATAGCTGATAACTGCTCAGGATGAGCACGATCGGAACTGATAATCACCGGGTACTGGAGTAAGATGCTGATGATGAGAATGGTGCTTGGGTTTCGAAATAAAACTGATATCTGAAGACCCAGTGAATGATTAGGGCTTTCTGGCTGAAAACCCCCTTACGGCTGCACACGTGCCCCTGCAACAATCTCTACTATATACTGGATAACTATGAATGAATGGAAGAGCAAAATGGTGAACCTATATGGCTTACCCTGAATGAGACTAGGGCAGATATCTCACTGCCGAAACCCCGCTAGCTGAAGACGCCGTCTCCAACCCTAACTGCTGTGCTGCTATTCAAGAGCTCCAAAATAATAATCATCAAAAGTAAAGTCTTCTTTCACTTTCTCTTCCTTTTATAACTTTCAACTGCGAAAACCCTAATCTTTGACCTAAATAGGTCACTTTATTTTCTAATTTGCAGTTGACTTGCATGCATGCACATGGAGACTTAAATGAGTGCATGCATCATTAAATAATGCTTAGATGGCATGCATGATGGTGGCTTTTGGCCCCGGTGGCCCTTCTTGGCCTAATGATGATGCCCTAGATTTTCTATAGATGGCATCAGTCTTTAGATGATTCCCTAATTGTCAGTGACCGCTCGAACGCACAGGAATCACATAGGTTAGCGGTTTTGGGCCTCAAGGCCTAATCAGATGAGGACATTACAATCCTCCCCGTTTGAGATTGCTTGTCCTCAAGCAACTGCAAACTGGGATGCTGCAATACCTATTCACCTTCCCATGTGGCATCCTATGGCAGTAGTTCTTTCTACTGAACCAAGTATTCTCTAATTACCCTGTTCTTGAGCTTCGTTTCTCTAGTCTGTATGATCCATTCAGGAATCAGTATCAGCAGTCCTTCATCATGTAAAGGAGGTAATTCTGTTGATGGAGCAATGTGTTGCCCAAGGGTCTTTTTTAGGTTGGACACATGGAACACATTGTGAATTTTACTTTCCTGTGGAAGTTCTAGTTCATATGCCACCTCTCCCACCTTCCTGATTATTCTATAGGGTCCATAGAAGCGAGGTTTTAACTTTTCTACTCCTTTCTTCTTAAGCGAAGACTATCTGTAAGGCTGGAGCCTTAAGTACACCAAATCCCCTACCTCAAAGCTCCATTCAATCCTGTGTTTGTCTGCATATAACTTCTGTTGATTTTGGGCTGTCTGTAAGTTTTCCTTCAAGATTTTCAGAATATCTTGACTGTCCTGTATCCAATCCTTAGCCTTAGGAGCCCTACTGCGTCCAAATGCCAAATCTGCATAGTCCAAGGCCTCGTAGCCATATAAGGCCCTAAAACGAGTCATCCTAATATACATGTGATAGGTAGTATTGTAACAATACTCCCCTAAGTGTAGCCATTTGATCCAGGTTCGCTGCTACCCTGCTACGTAGTTCCTCAAATATCCTTCAATCCACTTGTTGACTATTTCAGTTTGTCCATCGCTCTGGGGATGATAACTCGTTCTGGTAGCCAATTCGGTCTTCACTAATCTGAATAGTTCTTGCCAGAAGGCACCTGTGAATCTGCTATCTCGATCACTGACAATGGTCTTAGGTAACCCGTGTAACTTGAAGACCTCCCTGAAGAATAACTCAGCTACTTGAGCTGCAGAGTAATCTGATGATATCGAAAAGAAATGTGCAAACTTGGTCAGTCTGTCAACTACTACATATAAACAATCTCGCCCTTGGACCTTGGGCAATCTTGTAATAAAGTCCATGGAGACGCTTTCCCACTTCTGTTCCTGGAATCGGTAGTGGCTGAAGCAACCCTGCTGGATGGATGTTCTCAATCTTGTTCTGTTGACAGATGCTACATTCCCGTACATGCTGCATAACTTCCCCCCTTGATACCCTTCCATGAGAACCTCTCTCGGATCTGGATGTAGGTCTTCAAGAAATCTGGATGTAGGTCTTCAAGAAACCCTGATGTCCTGATAATGGAGAGTCATGTGCTGCCTGAATTATCTTTTTCCTCAACGTCGATTCTGGGACGAGTTATATCCTGTTGTTGTAATAGATGATGTCATCAACAATCCTATACCTGTCATCCTGAATTTGTCCATCCAATAATTCGCCAGTGAATTTATTTTTGGAGTATTCTACTAAGAGAAGTGCCCTCGAATTTGTGGCTATACTCCTGAGAGATAATGAGGCGGGACACCTGGATAATGCATCAGCCACTACATTATTCTTACCTTTTACACACTCGATCTTGAAATCATAGGCTTGTACTTTGCTGACCCATTTCTGCTATTGCTCATTCAGTTCCTTCTGCTTCAGGAGATACTTGAGGCTGTTATGATCGGTTTTGATTTTGAACTTACTGCCCACCAGGTACTGTCTGAATTTTGTGAGAGCATGTAAGATGGATAGCATCTCTTTGTCATATTTGGAGTAGTGGCGCTCGTAGCTTCTTCAGTTTACGACTCTCAAATGCAATAGGGTGATGATTTTGCATCAATACTGCTCCTAACCCTTCCCTTGAGGCATCACATTCTACTACAAAGGGTTGTGAAAAGTTCGATAATGCTAAAACTGGACAGGAACTCATAATAACTTTCATCTCCTCGAAAGTTTTCTGTGCTAAGTCTTTCTAGGTGAATGCTCCCTTCTTTGTGACATCTGTGAGGGGTGCTGCAAATTGGGAGAATCCCTTAACGTACTATTGGTAATAAGTGCACAGACCCAAGAAACCTCTCAATTCTGTGACTATTTTTGGCGCGGGCCAATCTTTGATAGCTCGGATTTTCTCCATGTCAACCTGTACTCCTTCCGCATTGATTATGTGTCCTAAGTACAACATTTCCTTCATGCCAAACTCACACTTGGACATTTTCGCATAAAGCGAATGTTCTTCTAGAATGCTCAGTACTTTGTCCAAGTGTTTCAGATGCTCTTCCCATGTGTTGTTGTAAATCAGGATGTCATCAAAGAATACTAGCAAAAACTTACGTAGCTGAACTCTGAAGGTATGGTTCAGGCATGACTGAAAAGTGGCTGGAGCATTGGTAAGTCCAAAGGGCATGACCAGAAACTCGTAGTGACCATAGTGACAGTGAAAAGCTGTTTTGGAGATGTCTTGGTCCCTTACCCTGATCTGATGGTACCCCGAGCGAAGATCAATCTTGGAGAAGTATTTAGCTCCTCGAAGTTCATCCATGAGTTCGTCAATTCTAGGGATGGGATACCTGTTCTTGATTGTCTTTTTGTTGAGTGCTCAATAGTCGATGCACATTCGCAGTGTACCATCCTTCTTCTTGACCAAGACTACTGAGGATGCGAAGGGGCTAGAACTAGGCCGAATATATCCAAGCTCCAGTAATTCTTTGATTGTTTTCTCAATCTCATCCCTGTATCTTTTGGGATGCCGGTAAGGAATGGTGATGACTGCTTGTGTCCCCTCCTCTAGCTCAATGATGTGTCCAAAGCCTCGGTCTGGCGGTCTACTGGATGGAAGGTCCCGAAAAACCTTTTCATGCTTTTGTAGCAAGGCCTGAATGTCACTTGGGTGTTGTGTGCTGGTTTCTGGGGGTTTCCTAAAGGTGACAAAACATTTCGCAGCCCATTCTATATCATCTTGTCGGAGTACTGCCTCCATTCTTTGTGACGAGACCGGTTTTGGGGGATAAGTGTTCATGCCCCTCAAAACTACTCGTTTGCCGTCTGGCCCCTGGAATTCCATTTCCATTGCCCTGTAGTATGTAGTGTATTTCCCTATAGAATAAAGCCACTGAACACCCAATACTATATGAGTATCCGATACATCTACTACATAGAAGGAATCTGTCATCTAATAGTTACCTAAGGTGACATTCAATTTTGGAATCTAGTAGTTGCACTCCATGCTGGAGTTCCCGACTACTGCTACAGTGAATCCTTCGAACTTCTTGGTCTGAATATCTCTCTTGGCTACCCAAGCAGAGTCAATGAAATTGTGGGTTGGTCCCCCATCAATCAATACTCCTACTCTGTGACCCTGTACTGCTCCCTTGACCTTGAGAGTATGGAATCTTGGTACTCCAGATAATGTAGCAATGACTCTCTCTGGTGTATCACCCTAGTGTGATTCTTCCTCAGTTGCCTGTAGTTCTTCTGTGGCTTCCTGCTCATAGTCATCCTCATCACTGTTCGAATATACCTCGATGTAGTGAGCCTTCGCCTTCCCTGCACACCTGTGTCCTGGTACCCATGGTTCCTGACAGATGGAACATAGTTTCTTCCTCCTCAAGTCTTTCCTAGTGTCCTCGTCTAACCATGTTTTCTTGGGAACATCCTGTTGGAAAGGTTTCTTGTCCTTGTCCCTAACAGGAAAATTGGTTTTGAGCGGGAACCTGTTCTTGGGGACTGAATCCTGTAGATCTTTGGCTCTACTAATGGAATCCTGCAGAGTGAGGGGTTTGTAGGCTTTCACCCATTCCCGTAGTGGCTCTGTTAGGGCCTCAGTGAATAACATAGTCAACCTGCTCTCTGACTCATCTGTTACCGTGACCGCTAAAATTCTGAGATGAAAGCTTCTGCACTACCTGTTTGTTTGAGTTGAGCCAACTCCCTGAAATGTATCTCTGGATCCTTCCTGTCAAACCACTCTATGAGCTTCTGAGTGAACTCACCGTAGGAGTGTATGGTGTTGTGACCCAATGTCACCAATTCGTGGTACCACCACTCGTGAGCCTCTCTGTCCAGGTGGAGTGTAGCCAATTTAATGGCATCTGTCTCTGTCATGGGATTGAGTTGGAAATAGGTATTCAACTTTTGAACCCATATCCTCGCTCGCCTCCGCGAGTCCCATCAAAGTTCGGGATGGTCAACCTGCCCAAGGTCTTTTGCAACTCATAGTTGTGATTGAATCCCTTGTTGAAATTCCTGGGCCTGTTCCTACTCTTCATGTTGCAGAAATCTGAAAAAGAGATGACAGCATGAAACTCATCCCCTAAGTCTCTATATTTTTGCAAATAAGCCCCAAAAGGTTCGCTAGGTTCTACCTGCATGACTAGACCACCTACTGTATCTGCCAAGAAGTGAGGCATGGTAGGCTTGTTGGAAGGTCTGCTATATATGTGCGGTGTATTCTGTATATTAGTGTACACAACCTTTCCATTGCTGCTTGTAGATCCCCGATCTACCGGTGAGGGAGGTGTATTGTTGATACCTATTTCTGGTTTTGCAGATAATCTGTTGATTGCATTGAGTACATCTTTTTGCCCTTTGGCTAAGTCTTGCAATGCAGATACTAAGTTGCGAAACTCCATCCTGTCCTCCTCTTCTCCCGTTCCTTTTCCCTTATCAGCGTGTATACCTATTTGTTCCGTGTTTGAATTGATATCCTGTAGTTGGATATCTTCAAATTGCCTTGGGTATCTACCCTTTCTTCTCCTATAGGTTACAAAAGGGTCTCCTTTTGTATTCATCTATATCTTATTTCTTAAGCCCACAGCTGGCCAAGAAGATAGCTCTGATACCACTGTAATATCCCAAATCTTGATATTTTCTAATTCTAAGGAAATATGCTGATACAACCAGGCATGCAAACTGCCATGCAAAATTCCCTATTATATAGCAAAAATTAGGGTTAGGGTTTGTAGGATAAAATGAACACTTATCACTGATAAGCTGGCTAGACTGCTCCTGAGATAGTATGCATGCATCAAGAGCTGAATCGAAGATGAACTTATATCTTCCGCTTTCGGTGATACCCCAGCAGCACGGACCCTGGATCAGCTAAGGGTGACGTTTTCAGTGAAGGAGGTGTCCGATGAAGCTACTGATTTTGCAGGACTGATAGCCTTTCCGTGGTGGAGAGAATACCTGGGACATGTGGAAATTCTGAGATCTCTAGGCACGCTAGCGAATTGTTCCAGAGGTGCAGCTGCTCACGCCCCCCTTGATCCCGAAATAGCTGATAACTGCTCAGGATGAGCATGATTGGAACTGATAATCACTGGGTACTGGAGTAAGATGTCGATGATGAGAATGGTGCTTGGGTTTCGAAGTAAAACTGAGATATGAAGACCCAGCGAATGATTAGGGCTTTCTGGATGAAAACCCCCTTACAGTTGCACACGTTCCCCTGCAACAATCTCTACTGTATACTGGATAACTATGAATGAATGGAAGAGCAAAATGGTGAACCTGTATGGCTTACCCTGAATGAGACTAGGGCAGATATCTCACAGCTGAAACCCCGCTAGCTGAAGACGCCGTCTCCAACCCCAACTGCTGTGCTGCTATTCAAGAGCTCCAAAATAATAATCATCAAAAGTAAAGTCTCCTTTCACTTTATCTTCTTTTTATAACTTTCAATTGCGAAAACCCTAATCTTTGACCTAAATAGGTCACTTTATTTTCTAATTTGCAGTTGACTTGCATGCATGCGCATGGAGACTTAAATGAGTGCATGCATCATTAAATAATGCTTAGATTGCATGCATGATGGTGGCTTTTGGCCCCGGTGGCCCTTCTTGGCCTAATGATGATGCCCTAGATTTTCTATAGATGGCATCAGTCTTTAGATGATTCCTTAACTGTCAGTGACCGCTCGAATCCACAGGAATCACATAGGTTAGCGGTTTTGGGCCTCAAGGCCTAATCATATGAGGACATTACACAACTGGGGCACACCAGTTGAATTGAGTCCATGGTTTTGTAAGATTTTGCATGCCCATGGTATTTTCCCATGGTTTTGAGGCTCTCCTTGTGTTATAAAAAGAAGAGACATCCCTCATTGTAAAAGGTTGAGGAGTTGAGAGAATTCTTGCTAATACATCTTTGCTTCTATATTTTCTATGTTCTTGTTCTTTTGATAGTGCATTGCTAAGTTGTGTTAGTTCCCTTGGTTAATGAGCGTGATCTCTCCTTCCATTGCTTAGGTAACAACAATTTTTTTTTGTTGGTTTTATTAGAGTAAACAGATAGTAGGGATTTTGTGTAATGTCCCTACACAAATTTGCAGATAGATGACTAAATTTCACTGCCCATGGGTTGGTATTTTTGGTTCAGGACTTATGTCAAACACTTTGATTACCCCTTCCTTAACTGTTGATATCTCTCTTTGTTGTTTGTTTTTCTACGGAATATGTTTGGTTGTTATTATGATTTGTTCACAGTTTGTAACTCAGTTCGTAGGGTTTGCATTGGCATACAACATCATTGACATAAAATACATATCTGATATAAACTTAAGATAGTGACAAACCCAAAATTTGAACTGGTTTACTGTTAAATATGATCTCAGTACATGTGGGAACAACAAATATTTAAGCTAGTACAATAACAACAGTGTAGAATCACAATGAATCTAAATACACAGTGACCTCTAACCTGAATACAAGCTGGTTGAAGATGAATATCATTGCGCAATGTGCCTAGAACAGACGAAAAAACAGACCTAAACAACTCATATTTACATGGATAACTCACAACTGTTATCAAATGTAGTTGACAGTCTCTATTGAGGAGAAATACATTTCCTTTTGATGAATCAACGAAGCCTATAGGTGATTGTTGATACTCGTAACCCTCCTTGGAATGTACAACACTCCCTTAGAGTCACAGTTTGGCTGAGTGAAGATCCTAGCATCCCGTGGGAATAGAGAAATATGCTGAGCTCTGAAAATTGCCCCCGCTGTAGCAGTATGCAGTAGCAGACAACAATATATAACTGTATTTCAGTCCCAGTCCTCCCACATATTAATACACCCTCTAGAGATTATTGCGCCCTCCTTTCCACAGTAAATTACAAGCCCCACACTGAATGCCAGGAAATTGAAGTGAATCGATTTCCTCTTTGGCAATGGGCAATGAAGATGGCAAATGAAACTGTCTTGAATCTCAGTCACTTTCCACAACTAGTGCGCCCTACTCAAGTAGATAGTAAACTCAGGCCCAAGCTCCATGAAATTGTAACCAAATTTTCCCAAATACGAAAATAAGATGCAATGGAAAAATTTGAGTGATCTTGCCCTTCAAGATTGACTAGGGTGGATAGTTTTGCCTCCGAAATCTATGCAATTTTATTAAAGCAATAGGGAATAGTGAGTAGATCTGAAAATTGTGTTCATTTAGATTTATTTAGATCATTTACTCCCTTAGGGAACTGTTATCACACAATGTGTAGCTACCCACTTGAGGTATCCTATCCGAGACAGTAGAGGTAAGGTAGCTAACCAGTGACACAACAAGGGCCTTGTCCACTACGGATGAAAGGTAGTTGTCACACCGGATGGGCTCTTGTTGCTTTAGATCAAACCGAAGAATGATCAAGGGGGAGACCCTTCTAGCCTAAGAGGGTCTAGCGCACCTACTCAAGACGCTCCTAGGGTTATGTAATGATTGAAATAGGAGAGATAATGAGCGAGGAAGTCTAGATCTAGAGAATAAATGTGGTATGGAGGTTAGGGTAAAGTTGGGAAGGCTTGGCAAGTAGGGAGAATGGTCAAAGTTAATGAAGATTATACCACAAAGAGTTTAGGAACGCAGATCTAGAGAGATCTAGCTATACACAAGGAAACCCAAATGGGACCCACCTAGGGTGTAGGCAAAATTAGACAAAGTGCACCCAAAAGAGTAGATCGGGATATCAAAAGGCTAGATCTAGTAGCTTGAAGGATGAATCTATGAAAGCAAAATGGGTTCAAGCATACCTAGTTGATAGGTCTGAAGAAACGGCCACCCACCCAAGGAGGGCACCCCCACCTAGAGAGTCTAGTGCAAGTTCCTAGTGCATATGGAGTCCAATTCTTATGAAATTCGACATCTAGGGTTTATTTACCAATCTCCAAGTGGGTTTTGATGGCCACATCAAAAACTCACCAGATCTATCAAATCTACAAAACTAGGGTTTGAAAGAAAGGGTTTTCATTAACAATTGGATGAAAATAATGAAAAACAATACTAACCTTGTAGATCGTACCTGAAAATACTTGCAACCGCCTTGAATGTCGATGATCCTTCCACTTAGTTACAATTTTGAGCAAGTTCCGGCATGAAACAAAAGAGAGACGCCCAGTGAAGGTAGTGCGTCCCCTCTTCTCCACCTTCAAAATCAAACTATTGAAGTGAGATTTGTTCACGGATGAAAAAGATAATCTACGCAGGTCATCTACAAAAAGAAATTCAATGCACAAAGTTACAATTGAAAACTCCCCGAAGATTAAGCGATTTGCCTGGAAGACAATGAAAGATGCCTTAGCAATCTCCTCCAACCAATTTGCTACCCTGCAAAAGATCTGTACGACCTCCACAGAAAAATATTGTTTGCATACGAGATCCACTGAAATGTCTAAGCAAGAGGCATAACAATCACATCCAAGTACATTCACAAAGCTTCCAAGAGTTTCTGCAAAATTTTTCTTGTATTCAATATCCTCAAAGCTAAAAGTCCCTTTACAAATGAGAGAGAGTCTCAATATATAGATCTCTCAAGTACATAAAACCTAGATTCAAAAATATCAAGGGTCAAGATCATAAGATAATATCAATCTAATCAACAACTAAGATTAACCGGATACATCATACACGGATCAACTCAATAATACAGGGGGGCACACCACTAGAATTTCCCAATGATGGGGGTACACCACATAAAAAAATGACAAATAACTACAACGTAGAACATGGTGAGGCTAGGAGGTTACATTAGAGGAATTTTGGGGTCTAAAATGGGCCTCCTAAGGAAAATAATAAAATAATAGTTAAAATAATAAAATAATAGTTAAAATAATAAAATAATATTGATTAATTTTGGAGGAAGAAAGAAAAAAACTACTTTTTGTGTTCGTATTTTTGACACATATCCCTGTGTTTTTACTCAAATTTTGATCGAGAGAGCTCTTTGGATGCAGAATTTGATTTCACATCCAACGAGTACCCACACTGCATACTTTTGATGGACCCCGCTACCCCAAAAACAAGAAATACCTGAAAAAACGTTATGATGAAATACCTGAAAAAACGTTATGATGATGTCATCATCACGTTTTTTCAGGTATTTCTTATTTTTGGGGTAGCGGGGTCCGTCAAAAGTATGTAGTGTGGGTACTCGTTGGATGCGGAATCAAATTCCGCATCCAACGAGCTCTCCCGATTGAAATTTGAGTAAAAACGCAATGAGATATGTCGAAAATACGGACAAAAAAAGTAGTTTTTTTTAATGACAAATATGTCAATTCAACCATTATGGTTGACTTATTTTATTGAAATTCTATTGGTTCTTGAATTCCAACTCACAAATACTTATTTTGGCACGTTTTCTTATAAGGCCCATTTTAGACCCCAAATTTCCTCTAATGTAACATCCTTCTCTAGTATGTCGGTGTCCCCATGGCACAACAACAAGGTGTGGCGACAAATGATATCAAAGAGTGATAAAAATCACTAGGACATGTTACCACCTAAGTTGTACTTGGTGGATTTTTCAAGTGAGTCGACAAGGTTTGAACAAGCACACTTGTTCATCATCAGAGTTCAGAAGTCCGCCAAGATTTTTCTGGTAGTTTGTTCGAAATTTTTGTAACACATGTTCAGATCCCTTTGGGAAAATTGTGAAGTATGTGCTAGCATGATAATTTTTATATAAGGTTCGGCTTCCCAGACTTTAGCATCAAGCCAACTAGCCCAAATTTTTTTTCCCTTGGTTATTATTGGTTGTTGAACAAATAACTATTAATTTATGATTTTTTGACTCGCACCTCCAAAGTTGGGGTGGTCGTCTTGGTGGCTAGGCCTTAGGAGGTTATTAGAGCCTTCGTGTTAGTGTTTTTCAACATGCTAGGCATTTGAATTGAGTCGTATGGACATGTGCTAGGTCCCCCTAGAGTTTCGTTTGATTCCGAGAAAACACAAATTTTCCGCAAAATTAGGCCATTTTTTAATGGTTTAATTAAAAAATTTCAAAGTGTAATAAAAGTCAGGTTTGGAGTCCATTTTTGGCGTGGGGATGCTCATTTTCACACTTAAAGCATCCTCTTTACCTCATCGACCACTTTTCATATCTTTTAGGCAGGCGAAACATCGCGTGGAGTATTATTCAACTAACAGAGCATGAAAATGACATTTTAATGCTAAATTGCAACAATTTGTCACAAAAGGACAAGTTTGAAAAAGTAAAAAATGATTAGCTTAAAAAGTGGGATGACATGGCAAAGGGGTCCATCATGGTATGCGACTTTTTCCAAATGTAAAAGACTTACACTTTGGTTATAATTTTTGAGTGGTGAATGTTTTATTATGAGTGGCGACGTCAACCACTTCACACTAAGCTTAAGCTCACGCGTGAAGAGGAGGAAGGGGTGGACCCCTCTTAACATGTAGTAATACAAAAACTTTGGATAATAAGGAGGTTACGAATAGTTTTAATTATGGGTGACGTCAACTTCAACATGGTGAATGCTCCATCCCAAGTGAAGATTGCCTTAGGATGTGGAGTGTGGACCCCTCATCCATGTGAGGTTTAAAAATAAAAATAAAAAAAAACTTTGGATAAGTTTTTTATGGAAGGAAATCGCATGAGTTTGGTGTAGGACTCACAAGTGAGGATTGATGTCAACTTCATGAGCAAGCGAGTGTTTGGGTGTGTTAGTGGATGGGTGAGATAGGTGAGTGAGGTGTTATCCTTCTCTCCAGTTCTACTCCCCTTCCACTACACTTCAACTTAGTTCAACTGGACTTTCTCTTACACTGTAGGTAGCACCCCCCTGGGTCACTTTTGTTATTTAAGCGGGCTCTCAGTTCATTGTTTTTCATGGTAAGAGGACTAGAAGTTCTGCCCAAGGTATGAAGCTTTGTACTGTAATTATTGTTCTGATTAATAGAAAGACTTTGGAGGTCCATGGTGTGTTGCATTAGTGTGTGGATGAATATTGTCACTGGCATATGAGGTAACTATATTGCTGATTTTTTCTTTGCTTAATGTTGCGATCTATCTAGGCTTAAGATTGTTGTTAGCATGTGGGTAAATGATTCTAGTTCGATTTCATTTACTATTCTCTGCTTAAAGAGATCTAGGAGTAGCAGACTATACTAGGTTGTACTTATGCTCTCTCAATCTTCATTTGTTGAATTACCAGATTTTATCCCTCTTGTGCAAGTATTGTTAGTGATGTAGGCTTCCTAGCTTGATTGGAGTAGATGATCTCGGTTGAATCTACCATTTTTCAAGCACTTTTAAGAAAGGCATAGTCCCTCCGCTTCCCACCGCAGGATTCCTTAGATCTGGGCACTCTGCTTGAGCACTTCCTTCTACCTTCTTTCCTTCACCATTAAAATTCAACTTTATCTTTGGTTCTAGTTACTTTGTAAAATGCTTAAGTAAATTAATTTATTTTAAAAGCTTATTCAAATGATGATTTATTTAAGTACATTGCTAGATCCTAATCTTAAAGCTTTATTTTGAGTAGATCTAGATTGATTAAGTACTTAGGCTTATTGTTTATCATTTAAGTACTTAAATTTTTATGTTCTTTATGTTTTATTTGGCACATTTGGTGCATTACAGGTGGCTGGTTTTTCATTTTTATCGCCAAGACAAGGAGAAGTGCTGCTGAAAAATCAAGGATCTAAGTTGTTCAAAGGCCTCCCAAAGCACCAAAGCACCATTCTTGATCTTGTCTTTTTCTACAAACCTCTAAGCCTTTGGATCCAGATGTGTAAGGACCATCGACATCCACCTCAAGCATTGTAAATACCGTAATAAAATATTTGGAGTAGGCTCCTTCAGAGCCCACTAGGAGCCCACTCCCCATCCCCCCTCGGGGGATTTGCGTCGGTGCACTTTTTTCATGGTTTTGCTTTTGTTAATGTAGTTTTGCTTTACAAATCTATATACTTTGTCTTTTCGATTTTTCAATTTCAATTTTGTTGCAAAGTAATACAAATACTAACCCAACGACTTTTCGAGTTACCCCAAAAGGGGAAAGAGATGAGTGGTAGGTTTAATTAGAAAAGCCTTATGTTTGTACTGCTTTTATTTTTATTTTTTTTAGTAATTTACACCCCTTGCTCTCCCGATTAGGGCTTTTAGCTTGAAAGAGATTCTTGGGGATTTAATAAGCAAGAAAACACACTGCACATAAAATCCTTAAAAATTTACCAAGGCTCCGTTGTGTATGCTTTGCAACGCTGCGGTTCGACCAAACAATTGGCTGCATCAAAAGCAACATGGGTGACTAGCTTAATTAGTTTTCACATTTCAATTAAACCTCCCCAGGTGAAAATCCAACACCTCGATTTGATCTGTTGCGGTGGAAAAATCCACAAAGGAAGCGGGAACAATTAGGTAGTGACATCAAGACACCGTTAGGCTACACTCTTGTTAGTGTAGTATTGAATACGTCTTAGAGACTCCACCAGCCCACATATTCCTCGCGGGGAGCCGCATCGGATAGAGGTTTTGGACATACTCCTCGTACCTTCGGGTACATTTGGAGTACCCTTTCCCCCTAAGTTAATCAACTCATCTCCAAGTTAATTTAAAATTGACCAAGAGCACTTGCAACACCCCTTTTTTAGCAATACAACAACACTCTTTATCTATGCACTCCATTTTTGGCACTGATTTTACATTATACAATCATCTGTTTCCGTGTGCTTCACATATCATGTGTTAATTTATATGCTGTTGTGTTTTAAATATTTCTATTGCAATATCTTGTTCAATTGTTTATTTCTTGTCAAAATTCTTAATATACAACTAAATCATCATCACACTAAAGCCTTAACAACCTTAGCAACTAATAGGGTCTACCCCCCTTGGCTTCGTTAGGAGTTGGCCTAAACAGAGGAGTTAAGAAAAAGGTGACAACTTCGACTCGAGATTTGCCCCCAAGGGCACACCGAGTGGCTTGAAGATTTTTGCCATGTTCCCCCTTAGGTGTGTGAAAGGCAACGACATTTTCTGGTGCCGTTGTTGGGGATAAATCATTTTATTCCTGGAGTACGACTTTTGTTTTCTTCTTTTTTGTTTTTTCTTTATTTGATGAATGCTTAGAGTAGATCTTTAATTTTCATCTGGCGACTTCACTAACTTTTTTTAGTTTTTATTTTTACAAAGAAAAGCAAAAAATCATTTTTGTGAAAGATTTATAAATGCATATATTTTCTTTTCACGTGGCGACTCCAATGAAGGGATAGGACCTTTGTATCTCATAAATTTTTTGAGACTTGTTGTGTGTAGATGAACTCATGCGACAAAGTAAATTTTAAAGCTCACTATTTGACAGCTTTGCTGAGTTAGTACCAGATGTTCTCCATTGTTAATTCATATCTAAATAATTGAATTCTACTATGGGTAAAGTAGGGCTTCACATGCTCTTACTCGATGCATGCCCCTCAATAGACTTCTCAAATGTCTGTGGGTTTCCTAACGATGTTTATGACCATACTAAACTATTTGATGTTTCCCCAGAGTTTTTTGGAAATGATGGTGAATCAGTCACCCATCATATTGTTTCTTTCTTCAAGCCGGTGGTTGATTTTAATGTGGGTGCATGAGGATGATCTGATGGTCATTTTCTCCTTTTCCTTGAAAGGGGATGCACAGATTTGGTTCTATGACCTTCCTGAAAAATCCATAGTTTCCATGATTGATTTTTTCAAATGTTTCCTTTTGTGTTGGTGTTGTTATCCACTAAGTTGCACTTAGGTGGATTTCCAGTGAGCAATCAAAGACTCGAACAAATCAATTGTTCATCACATGTGTTTAGAAGTTCATTAGTCCAATCAGTGGCCCTTTTTTTATTTTTTACATGTTCATACCCTGCAGGGAAATTGTAATAAATGACTTAGCATGATGAAACTATGTAAAAGATTTGGCTTTACTAAGACCTAGTCATCAATACTTTACTCTATGGTGTTTTTTCCTTGAGAATTATCCGTCGTTTTTTAATGACTTATAATTTTCGAGTTTTTCACCTGCTCCTTCAAAGCTAGAGTAAATGTCTTGGTAGTTAGACCTTCGGAGGTTAATAAAATCTATGTGTCAATGTATATTACCATGCTAATCATTGTTTTTGAGTCATATGAACATGTACTAAGTCCCCCATAGGTTTTGTTTTTAAATTTCCTGAAAATATAATTTTTTTTTCCGTTTTTCTAGGCTTATTTTTAATAAGTTAATTAAAAATATTCAAAAGTGCATAAAAGTGTGGCCTAGGGGCAGAATTTGCCATGGGGGTGCTCATTTTCTAACTCAGAGCACCCACTTAACCCCTAGACCCACTTTCCTAAGTTTTTAAGTGATTCATTTTTCACTCAATTAACTTTTAGTTAAAAAACAAAAAAAAAGACCCAAAAAAATGAGGAAATAACAGAATTCAGCAATTTCCAAAATGTAAAAAAACATGCCGAAAATAAAATTTCTGAGTTGGCAAAGCTATTTGGAAATATTCCCGACCTTCCCGAAACATGTTGGAGCATTTCTCTCATGCGTAAGAGGCAACATGACATTGCTAATTGAAGGGGGCGCACTTCCTCAAGGAGAGCGCATTTCCCAAGAAATTTATGGAAAGAGCAGATGTAAAGTGGAATGGGATGGGTTTGGTTTTGGAACGAGTCATGTTTGTTTTAAATTGTTTCCATTTTACAAGCTCATGCCAAGTTGGTGAATGCACCACCCTCTTCTTCTCTATTTTTCTATATAAGCAAGGCTCTTGCTCTTCAATTTACATGAAGCAAGTAACCTTTGCTACTGTAATGATCATTATTTTTTCTGATTTTGAATAAAAGTTAAGGCTTTGGAGGTCTGAATGGTGTAAGATCTTGTTGATGTGAATGTTGCAATTAATCGAGGTGATATTTGGCTAAGCTATTGTTCATTTCTCACAAGTTTCGCAGATTTGATTTCTAGCTTAAAAGTCCTTTATGGTTTATTGAGTAAACATTTAAAGTATTAATTTGTTTACTTGTATTTGGTTATCTGAGATTAAGAAGCAACATTTTTTAGTTGGTAATACTTGTGTTCTTCTCATTTCATTTGATTGAATGCACTAGATTGGATCTCACTTGTTCCAAGTTTGTGTGTAGCTTGCAGATTATCTCAGGTGAAGGAGAAGTGATAGCTCGGTTGCATCCCTTCTTTCCTTCATTCTTTATCTTAAAGATCTAACATTTCTTGCATTTCAGGCACTTCTATGTCTTCACAAAGATTTTAGCCAAGCTTGAGGGCTATTTCTTCATCCTTAAAAAATTAAATCTTCTTCTTGTTACCTTTAAAAGCAAGCTTAGATTTTTTCTTAGCTTTGATGATTTAACTAGATTTAAAAGCATTTATTTTTAACCTATTATCATAAGCTTAGATCTAGTGATTCTCTTAGTATTTGAAGTGGTTTAAATTCCTTCAACTTTCGTAAATACTAAGGTGTAAATTTTTTATTGTATTTCTATGCTAATCCACTAATTTATAAAAGATTAACTTTTTGGTTTTTGTATTTTGTTGACAGGTCAATAGGAAATGCTAGCGAAATTTTCAAGTTTTTAGCCTCCCAAAGCATCTCCAAATCCCCCCTCTTCAATCCCTCTTTTCCGACAATTTATTGTAAGCCTTTTGGCCAAAGTATAAGGTCAAAAGGTAGCCCTTTATTTAATTATCAGCAGTGCAACAATTTAATAAAAGAGCAAGTGGGATTACGGCTCCCACACCCCTCTTCCCCTATTTGGGGGAAGACTGTATCTATCCTTGAAGTGGGTTGGATTTTCTTTTTCGTTTAGATTAGATTTGATTACTTCAACTTTTAAATCAATCAACTTTATTTCAAGATTTACAAATTTTATTCAAAGTAATCAAATACTAACTCGACATTTATTTGCCCTAGTAATTACTCTCACAATTTTTTTCTTCACACGAGCACACAATCCATCCTGAAGGGATGTATCTCAACTTTACTTTGCTTTCATAAATTGGAAAAAACATTTACCTATTCCGTGTATGCTCTACTCCTCGCAGCTCAGCCTGAATCTTGGGGATATCAAAAGCGAAATTTTGCACTTCTTAATTTTCTCACATCTAATTAAATAACTCATTTTAATAAAAGTAATTACCCAAAACATTACGAAAATCCGGCGTAAACGATTTTGGAGAAGTAGTGGGCAAATTCTTCAGGGAAAGCGCGAACAACTAGAAAGTGACCGTGGGGTCCCTTTAGGTTGCACCCTTGTGGTGTAATGTTGAACACCCCCCCACGACTCCATCTAGCCCACATTTCCCTGTGCAAAGCCACTCTTCCCAAATTCTGGACATATTCCCAGTACCACTTGGTATATCGAGAAACCCCTTCCTTTAATTACTCATCATTCTAATAATTAAAATTGACTAAGTACACGAGCAAAATATTTTCGTTGTTTTCAACAACATTCATTATGTTGTGACTCTATATTGGCACTGGTTCAATTCTTGTACTCTCTATTTGCTTATAGTCATATTGTGATTATTGATATATCTTGCAATGTTGTTGAATTTAGTTATATAATTTTGCATAGTGTCGCGTCAACAATTTATTCATTTCTAACTCCTTAAACAACCCAATCAATTGAAACAATTAAAACACTTAAGAGCCTTAGAAACTCTTTTGGTAGGGACTACCCCCCTTGGCTTCGTTAGGAGTTAAGTCTAAACGGAGGAGTCAGGATCAGGTGACAGTACTTGACTCGAGACTTGCCCCAAAGGACGCACAAAGCAGCTTGAAGATTTTTGCTGCGTTAACCTAGGTGCATAAAAGGTGGCAACATTTTTGGCGTCGTTGCCGAGGATAAATCTTTTTAATCCTGGAGTACGACTTTTGTTTTTTACCTTTTTTGTTTTTTCTTTCTTTGATGTGATTAGAGTAGAACTTTAATTTTCATTTGGCGACTCCACTAACCTTTTCCCTTTTTTTTATTTTTAGAAAGAAAAGCTAAAAAAAAAATTTGATTTTTGTGAAAAAGTATTTAATGTATATTTTTTCTTCTCGCATGGCGACTCCACTAAAGGGATAAAAACCCTTGTATCTCATAAAGTTGTTGAGACTTAGTGCCCTGAGACTTAGTCATGGCATGGGAGAGTACTATAGTCCATCAATCAAATCATGATCCATCATAGATGCTCATCTCAGCATCTCATATGTAGGGGAACTAGCTGAAAAATGTTTTGGAATCTGAAAAATAGAGTATGGTAGCCCAACTACTATATATGTGATAACAATAACCATGTAGGTTAGTCTTCTGATTCGTGTCATACTTGAGCCCATACTCAACTGTACCCTTCAGGTACCTCACTGCATGTTTTGGAACCAGGTGAGCATGTCTTGGATCCGTCAGGAACTAGCTCAGGTTGTTCACAGCAAAGCATATGTTTGGTATCGTATTCGTCAGGCACATCAATTAACAAATCATCTAACGATACATCGTGGCATCAACTGTCTCTAATGAAGCATCACACAAAAGCTTTAAGTTTGATGCCATAGGTGTGGTTATTGCCTTGCGGTCCAGTATTCTGAATTTCTTTAGAATCTCCATTGCATACTTTCCTTGACCAAGGAATATCTCATTCGCGTTCTTCCACACCTCCATGCCTAAGAAGTAGTGCATTATCCCTAGGTCTTTCATCTTGAACTCTGTAACTCTGTAGCAATTCTGCTTCTTGCATCTTTAAAGAGTTCCTCTTTTCCTGTCAGGAACAGGTCATTGACATATAACATGAGCATCACTGGTCTTTCGCCTTCAACCTTGAAGTAAAGGTTGGGATCCGCTTTACTCTTAGTAAAGCCTAGAGCCATCAGTAAGTTGTCCATCCTGCCGTCCCATGTCGAACTTGAGGGTCTTCTACAGACACTCCCTCTAAAGCGGAGCATCATTCTCCCTCTACCTTTCGTACTCTATGTATTGAAACATTATGTAATGGTGTGACAAGTAGCTTTCTCTGCTACTAAAATTCTATGTATCAATCTAGGGTCACTGGATACCAAGATCCTCTATCTTGAACTTTGTTGAAAAGTTCTTCTCGCATCCATGTGTGAACTTGTCATCCTCTATAGGCTTTCATCTTCAATCTTGTAGTGAAAGTTAAGATCTTCATCACTCTAGGTGATTTTCAAGTTCCTTATGTGAGTGTATGTTCTATCCCATGGGTGCCTTTTGAGCTCGTACAAGGCCTTCTTTAATTTGCACATGAGTCTACCTGTCATGTGTCTCAACTCCCAGTGGATTCTCTACGTAAACTTCCTCCTTGATTACATCATTCAAGAATGTTATCTTGATGTCAGCTGATGTATCTTTCATTCCATACCTGCACGTATGGATATAATGGAAGTGTACCTCGTCACTGGTGCAAATGTCTCTTCGTAGTCTGTGTCTTCTTTCTGTGAGAAGCCTCGTTCTACGAATTGTGCATTGTATCCCACGATGCTGCCATCTATTGCATGCTAGATCTTGTAGATCCATATGGAAGACACTACAAACTTCCCTTCAGGTCTCGACATCGCATCCTAGACATCATTCTTCTTGAACTGGTACTCTTTGATCATAGTCTCCTTCCCTTTCTTCTTGGCTACTTCTTCATAGCTGGAAGGCTCTGCATCAGTGATGTTGCTCAACAATGTCACATAACTAGAGTGTGTCTGAGACCTCTTTCTTTCTTTGGAAGTCTCGTCATACTATTCTTCATCTTGGATTATTTCTCGTGCCCAAGGTGGTCTTCATCTCTCGAAGTGGATCTACCGTTCTCTTTATATTCTTTTGAAGCTCTTTCTTTCGCCATGGCGTCTTTGACCCGAGAAGCTTCAGGTTCCTCTTCTGAACTGTCGTTACTTGTTCTTTGGAATTATCTACAAGTCAAGTTCAGTTGCATGATTAGAAACATATCATAATTTCCAAAACATATTAATAGTGACAAATATATGTCACATAGCCATGCGACTATTTTAGCCAATGCTACAACATTCATCCATATCATGTATACATACAATAACTTCTAGATGCATTCTACCTCAATGTTATTAAGAGTGTATACTACTCCTAATATGCCAACAAAGAGGTTTTAATCTAGATAAGTAGTAATGGAATCTTGTACACCATCATTTACTTCTTATTACTTAACCATTATGTGTAATTCAGTAATATAAATGGAAAATACTCAAACATCAACTGAATATAAACAAATGTATAACTAAACACTATCATGAAATGACAACTGAATACTTATCTTTATTTGTTTCGTGGGTAGAATCCTTGAGCCTTCAGCTTCATCATCTTCTTCATTCATAACAACATCATTTCTTAGCCAAATGCTAAGATGGATAAGAGGTTCTTCAAGAATTGAGTCCTTCACTTTCCTCATTGCTTGAGGGATCTTCTTTGAATTGTGAGAGCTTGATCTTCAGTTGCTCCCATCTTCTCTTCTCTTATTATGAGTCGAACTTCTTCTTGTGTGCACTCTTCCCAGAGTCTGCTGAAGGTAATCACTTCCTTTTGGCACATATTCCTCGAATGAATGGATCCCATGATCTTGGGAGGCCATTCAAGGTGGTTACAACAATCTCTTATTCTTCTTCGATTGCTTCATCATAGCATCGAACACTTCCTTTTTGTGTCTTCAAGGATGACACATGAGGGATGAGATGATCTTTAATAAAATATGCAATGATTCTCTTGGCTCTAGCCTTAGCCTCATCTCCCTCTGGCTCTAAGAACTTCCTTATTGAAATACTGATCCAAGTCAATTTCTTCAAGGATCACGGAGGTCCTATACTTCCATACTTGAAAGTTGTCAACTTCACCAAGCTTTTCATCAAGCTGGGTGTGATTAGTCATTTTGAAATGAGATCCTCAAATGGAAATAACAAAAATTTAGATCTTACTGATTTGAGGTGTTCGACCTGGTTCCGGAACTGGTTGATCTAGGGTTTGTCAGAGAAATCCTAATTGTTCAAACTTGGAATTCCAAACTTTTGATTGGACAAAAATATTGGCCTCTTCAAGGCAAGCTGTCCAATGTACTTCTTTTTCTGAAAACAGTGGTGGGAAGCTCCTGGAACAGTAAGCCTTAGTTTTTCAATTTCTTCTGCAGAAATGTTTGAAATTGATTCTGCTGTATCTCCTAATTTTCAGATCCTTATAGCTTGAAACTTCTCATTGAGATAGCCTGATATGTTTTCTTTCCAACTCCACATGTTAGAGCATAAATGGATTCTCCAAGTGGGACTTATTCTGATTTTTCCAACGTGACTGTTTTGGGGACTATTTAGCATAGCGAACTTGTACGGACTTCCATGTGTCATTGTTTCACAATTTGGGTTTGAAAAGCGTACCACAGAAACTATAGTTCGTGGCCTACCTGTAACATCTTGCGAAATTTTGTTTGGACCTTCCTAGCCTGAGATATAACAAATCTCCCTAGGTCACCTGTTTATGACTGTATTCTGGAGGAGGCTGAAAACCTAATTTGGAGGAACCATATCTCCTGAAGTATAGCGAATTCGAGGCTAAAACTTTTACACAAGGTACATAAAGAATTTCTCTTCAGCCTGTGAAAGTTTCGACTTCTGAGCCTTTTCCAAGCCCGCGTTATAGTGAAAGTTCTGTAATGACTAAATTCAGTCTTCTAGGCTTTTCAGGGATGAAACCCTAATTTCCATTAGCTGCCATTGTAGTTGTGTTGCCGCCTAATTCACACTTTAAGACGCAGGAAAGTCACAACCTGCTATGTGTGTCCTTGGGGGCAAGTGAGAGCTGGGGACCATTGTCACCACAGTCCACAACTCCTCCGTTTAGGCAAGATCCCAACAGAGCCAAAGGGGGTAGTCCCTATGGGAAAACTAAGTTCCAGGTTTATTAATTAATTACAAATTAATTAAAGGGATCGTTTAATAAGAATGAGGCTAAGACTCTATATTATCTAAGGAATGACAAGCAGCATGCAGATGCAAAATTTCCTTTAAATGACACACAAACCTTTAGATAAACAAAGACCAGTGCCTATTACAAATGGAGTCTAAAGATGGATTACAACTTTATAAGCTTACAAATGAATTTGAGATTTAATTTACGATTTAACTACAGCTTAGGTGTTTAGCAATGAGATAAACGAATGATATAATTATAAACAACGGTGAACCAAAATATTAAGCAATACACAGATGATTTACCAATATAGACAAAGATTTACCATACAGCAGAAAAATGCTTTGAGTGAAGATTATTAAACCAATAGTATATTGAAAAATGGAAAAGACTTTAAGCAGTTAAGCATTCACCACATAACAATTGCAGAGCTGAAAGTAAATACTTGTAAGTGAAAAGTAAAGTGTTGAAAGTAATGTTGGAGTGCAAGTGTGCTGAAATGAAAGAGTGTTGTGAAACCGATTTTGCAATGTCTCTTGGTTTATTTTAGTTAGTTTTATTAAAGGTTTTCTTCTTGAAGTTAAGTTTTAGAACTGGTGGTGTGACTACCCCGATCTAGTTCTTCTCAAGTCGAAGAGGGAGCGCTGTTGCGCTCAACAAAGTGGGAACAAAGCCCACCCGTAGCTCACAGGTCAAACCCCAATGGCCTGGTGCTCAACAAGGGGGACGTCAAAGCGCCTAGAGACCCCCCACGGTCTACTACCCCAAGTCGCCTCCGAGGTCACTATTTTTAATCAACCAGAAAATTACTAGATGGATGCCTATTAAACTAAGACTTCCCTGTCTTCTGGTCATATCTCGTGAGTACCCCGAAGGGTGATAACCGAGTAGAGGAGCAGAAGATGGGAAGTTGTTGTTGGTAAGTTTTAGAAGTAAATTTTATCTGGGTGATTAGCATGCAATGTTTATTTTAAAAAACGATCAACAAGATCAACCAAGTTGTATCCCTTATGGGAGGTGCCGGTATTTGATCTTGGACTTGTAAAATAAAATGTGTTCGATTGTAGTACAAGGAAAGAAAGTTGTTTTAATTACTTAAGCCCCCACTTCTCCTGCTTTTCATACCCAGCTTGAAGTCCCTAAAAGGAGATGACAAGTGGATAGAGGATACACAGGATTAGATGGGTTGTATGATTACTTTTTAACAGGAAAAATAAAATTGCATAAATAGAAATCTAAGCAACTAGTATCCTACTTCCTACTCTACTTCCTAATCTATTTACTTATGGATTACAAATGCTTATAAGCTTTGAAGAATACCCCAAGAGAAACTCTCGTTGGGGTTTACAATAATTAGAAAATGAGAGAGAGAGGTGAGAGTTTGAACCCCTTTTTTGACCGGTTGAAGGTTGAGGTGATTCTGGGCCTATTCGGGCAGCACCTCTCCTTCACTTGTGCATAACCTGTCATAAACCAGCAAGCTATGTTTGCTGGAAATCACAGAAAACACTAAAGAGATAATCAGAAAAATTTAGTACAAAAAATTTACAAAATTTACAATAAAAATCTGAATGTGAATATGACAGAAATATGATATTTAGAGGGCTGGAAAATGAGTTTTCAGCCACCTAAACAATGTTTAAATAGCAGAAATAAAGGCCTATGCTAATATATAATAGGTTGGGGCCCTAAAACAAGGGTTATATTCACTATACAGTGAATAAAACCTAGTTTCAGGAAGGCTGAAAGTCAATGGCCGAATTTAAAATTTGCCGAAATGAAGCCCTTGGAGAGATCTCCTTGCTTGGACAACCTGCAAAAAGTCTAGATCTGCAAGATATCGTAAGCCTAGTGATGAATGTCCAATAGTTCCTGCAAAATACTTTGAAAGAAAATGTTAAACCATTCACAAAAGAAAGCAAAAATACTTTTACTCTTTAATCTCTCCACAAAATACTTTTTGGAGAGCTAACTAGACTAATACAATAATGCAAAACCAAAAAAAATACAAGTTACCTCACAAGAAATGGATCATGAAATTGCTGCACAATGTCCCTCCAAAGAATTCTTTTATTAAATGGCCCAACTAGGGCAAAGCTTCAATACAAAAGTGTGGCAAGAAAAATATGAGAGAGTAGGGAGAAATATTCCGGCAGCATAACAATAGCATGAGAGATCATGTCTAATGAGGGAGTGAGACCCTCATTATATAGTTGAGGCAAACCCCAACCCTTTGAAGATCAATGGCTGAGATTAGATCTAGATCTAGGGTTTAATCTCCACCACTAGATCTAGGTATTTGACTTTCCATTCTTCTCAATCAATCCACACCCTTGGATTAATTTTTAATCAATGGCTTAAAAGCTTGATCCATGTCTCAGCATTCTCCACCCTTAGATCTAGGGTATTGACCAAAAACTCACCCAATCAATGGCTTGGAAGCTTTTGATGAGTTAAGGTAAAAAACGTGGGCCCAATAGCATAGGTGCCCCTCCAAATTTGGTAGACGTCCTCTAAAATGTGGTAGGCTCCTCCAAAAATGCGCCCCACTAAATGTAGCTAGCGCTTCCTTTACATATGGGCGCCCTCCTTTAAAATGGTTAGCGCCCTCACTAAACTTGGTGGCTCTCCAATGCAGTAGCGCCTCTTCTATTTAATATAGCGCCCCCTCCAAACCTTGACGTCCTCCTCTTTGGTGGCGTCTTCCTCTAAACTTAGCGCACCATTAAAGTAGCTAGCGCCCTTCCTTTTGTGGCTAGCGCCCTTACTAAAAGTAGACGCCCTACTAATTTGGTGTAGCGCCTCCCTTATAATGCATGCGTCCTCTATAATAAGTGGAGGTTTTTCCCTAGCGCTCCACTTTAGCCTTTTAAACTTGGCCGCCCCTACTTTAGTGAGGGTTTGGACTACTTAGCAAGGGTTTGGACCACTTTCATGCCTCTAACTTGGCTTTGACTTGAACTTTTGCTCCAAAAATGCTTTTAACCTCTAGACTTAGGTTAAAATCTTATTTCACCTTATATTTAAACTTTTCAATTTAATTTTTTAAATTTTCCCAATATTGACTTAGGAAAAATTTAAAATAACTTGAAAAAATTATATCTTGGCCATGGGGGGGTGGAAAATTTTGGAATAAAATTTTCCTAGGATTAACAACCCCCAAACTAATTTACCATGGTATTATTTGATTTTTTACTTCAAAGTCAAATAATATGAATTTTTTACTTAGGGAAATTAATTAATTCCCTAGGAAAAATAGACCTTGCTTAGACAAAAATGGTCTATCTCCTCAACCACCTGTCAGAATGACATGGGACTCGAAGCAGTGGCTTAGGGGGTTTCATAGCAATTTATCTTGCATTCATAGCCCCTATTACAAAATGCCAGTGCTTGAGCAATTACATTATTACATCAAAAACTGAGTTAATTAATCACCAAGGGGTGAAATTAATTAACCAGAAAAAATAAATAAAAATACAACAACACAACGAAACTCCGCAAGACTCTATACAAATGTCTAGCATGGTCATGAATCACCCTTTGAAGCCTTAGCCACCTCAGGGACTTGACTGGTAGAACGCCCGTCACCACTTTGGAGGATTTTGAATGAAAACCAAACCGATTAAACTCGTTTACACAACAAGATCAATTGGAAAGGGAAAAACACTCGATGAAGGGACTTCCCTAACAACCAGTTCCATGGTGTGGCATCCGTATCATATGACCCATCTAGCACATAAAATTACATTAATTTTCCCACGCAGGGGAGCGGACATTTCGTTTTACAAAGGGGCAATAGCCCTGCAGAAGTAAAAAAATCTTCAAATTTTTCCAAGGTACAACCTGTACAATTATGTACATCTTCATGTACATGGAGTTGCCACCTAGTCGAAATAGGTGGGCAACAAGTTGTTTTTCGGCTGCACAATGAAACTTCTTTGATTCGGAAACTGCTACCACCAACAGATGCGCCTTAGTGAGGTGAGTTAGCCTAGCCCTCCTTGCTTGATGATCTGTGGAGAGAACACCTTTAAGTAGGAAGCCCTAGTTCCTGCAGCTGCACACTGCCTTTTTTCAGACAGGCTCTGATACCATGTTAGATTTTCTTAAGATTTGATTAGATTATTTAGGATCTTTATCTGAAAGAATAACAAGTAAAACAAAATGCATAAGATATAAAAGATACACAAGACACAGATTTTCATTGGGGAAACTATAAAGGAGAAAACCCCACAACTTCTTTAGAATAGTAAGATGATCAAAAGCAGTAATAAGAAATGTTAAGCAGCGATCTTTTTCTCGTCCTTTGACTGTCTCTCTCTCTCATGGGCCTTAGAGAGTGTGTAATGTCCTCTTCCTTTTAGGCCCTGAGGCCCATACTGCTAACCTATGTGATTCCTGTGAGTTCGAGCGGTTACTGATAGCTAGGGAATCAGATCAGGACTGATGCCACCCATAGAAGATCTACGACATCCTCACTTGGTCAAGAAGAGCCACCTGGGCCAAAGGCCACCTTCATGCATGACCATGCTCTTTGCATGACCATGCTCTTTTCCATGCTCCATGCATGACCATGCTCTTTGCATGCAAGTCAACAGCAAATTAGAAGATAAAGTGACCTAATTAGGTCAAAGATTAGGTTTTGCGCAGTTGAACTTTATAAATAGAGGGTAAAGCAAGAGGAGACCTCACTTTGGATTATTATTATTTTGGGAGCTCTTGGATAGCAGCACAGTGTGCAGCACAGCAGTTGGGGTTGGAGACGAAGTCTTTAGCTAACAGGATTTCGGCAGTGAAACATCTGTCCTAGTCTTATTCTGGGTAAGCCATACAGGTTCACCACTTGTTCTTCATTCATTCATCAGTTATCTAGTACA